>OU343224.1:100072935-100154581 GCA_910596185.1 Chrysanthemum makinoi | reverse complement strand
TTCATCTAGTCCATGGTAAAAAGATTTGATAATGGTTCCTTTGGATAGTCCATGTCCATGACAACTACTGAAGAAATCTTTCATTCGGGCCAAGCTTCGGCTTCAGTGATCTTTGGGTTTTGGTTGAAAGTATTTAATTTTCTCCCATTAATCGATCAAACATGAAAGAAGCAAAAGCCCGCCCTCCTCCAAGTATTGATGATTCACGGGGTTAATTCATTGTACCATACTTTAGCATCTCCGCAGTGATGATGGGAAAGTTTGAGTTTGATGGCATTGACATCGTGTGCCATAACGAAACATGCCGCAAATTTGATGAATTCGGCAATGTGCTTATATGGATCGACCATACGCGCCGCGACCATCAATTGTCGATCTTTGATCATAGAAAGGTGATGTCCCTTCACGGTGAAGTTGTCACCAAGGTTAATAGCAACAATAGCACTTTTCGTTGGTGCTACGGTTCGGTTGGTTCCCCACATGGGTTGATCGTTCGCCATGGGAAAAGGTAAATTGGTGAAAGGATTGTAAACAACTTTGGCTTCAATGAGGTTATCAAATGGTGGGTTTGGTACTCTTGGTACACGATTTTCCAATGGTATGAAACATGTTCTCCTTCTTCTTGAATCAAGCGCTAGGGTTGGTAAGAGGTGTAATTGTCAATTCACGCCGAGTGTTCATACAATGTCCTAGAATCCGTGCAATATCTAAACAATACCGGACAAACAACGAAAATAGTTTTATTGGTCGAGGAAGGTAACCGGATCGGCCGGGATGCATCGACGGTAAGACCAGTTGATTGATGGGTAAAATTGTAAGCGATTGGTTGAGGGGCAACGAATCCGTTAAGGTTTCGAATTTTTTTATATGAATCGGGTGAGGGAAATTCAAAACTTGTTGAAACACAATCAAATCCCCTACAGGCGCCAAAACTTGATGTGCCTGGTTGGTGCAAGTTTTAAATTTATAAAAGGTGAATTACCAATATTACCAATAACACATACGAGCAAGTATACCTTTCGTTAATAGCAAGATTATGAAGGTAAGTCGATCGTTATGGATTTGAGTGAATCTAAGAACAAGTTTGAATTAACAGAGTCTATCCAAAACATATAACAAAGCAAATAGATATAATGAAATTGGATGATTAAAACTACACTTGCTTAAACTAGTTTCATATCATAGATTAATGTGATTGTGTTAACCTCTTAACATGTTGGTTATGATAATTAGTTGGTGTACTAATCTATTGTTCTTACAAGTCAAACTTTGATCAAGAGTTTAGTTTATAAAAACAAGCATTAAGTTTAACCAATCAATTCAAGATCAATTCAAGTTTCAAGTTTACATACATAAACTTAAACACAAAAACATCCACTTGTTCATCAAATTGCTTAAGAAATGGTCAATACAAAAGGTAACCGATCATAGACAAAGGCTACAATTGATTCTCAACAACTAATCTTACGACCATTTAGATGTTTCCAACCAATCCAATTTGATAATCAAAAGCGTTTCTATTACAACCACACCTTAGTTCCTTTGTATAATCAAGAATAATGGTTAAAAACAATCATCCATAGACAAAATGATTATGACTAGTTGAATAACAATAAGTCCTTTCGACCACAACGATTACTATCAATTAGCCAAACTTGATTAACAAATGTCACTATGAAACTTTAGCACAATTGGGTCTTAGAATCAACTTGAAATTGAATTAAAACATGTTAACACAACCACTAACTAATCATATGATAATCAACATCATTTAAGCAAGTGTATAAAGAAACTAGCCACTCATAGCAAACATAAACATAAACTCAGAACTTTGAACATTAGAAAACATGATTAAAGGTCTTACAATGCTTGGAATAAGATTACAAATGATGTAGTAATGATTCCCAAAGTATTGGGGTAGACTTCTTGATGGTTTCACCTCCAAATGATGACTTCTTGGACCTCCAAAGTTTCATGGAACTTTATGAACGAATTTAAGCTTTGAGAGAGTATTAGTGGTGGTAAGATAGGTGTGAGAGAAGATCTCTCAAGTTGTGGTGTGTGAAATGAGGTTGCAAAGGCCTCTATTTATACTACTTCCAAGCCTAGGGGTATTAAATGTTGAACTTGGCCTCCAAGGAGTTTAGAAGGACCTAGAATACATGAAGGAAGGACCTAGAATCGTTTGGATGCAAAGGGGAAGCTTAGTGATGAAGATTTGACAACTGCAGCTTCTCCAACCGGATCGGTCATATGACCAACCGATCCGGCTGGTCTTCAATAATAACACACCGACCCGACCGGTTATGGGTTGCGCAATCGACGGTTAGTTATGGCAAAAACATTAATTCCGACCAAATGCCAAACCGATCCGGGCATGAAGGTGTAACCGATCCGGTTGGATCTCTCTCGGATACAAAACTTGATCTTGTCTTTTCACTCTGTCTTGTAGAACTTGGTTCTTCAATCACTAAAGTCTTCAAAGGTACTTGAGATTTAGCTTTAATGAAACGGGAATCTTCGATTAGCTGCATATTTCCACATTTTCCTCCATTTCCTGACTTGGTTAAAAATATACTAGACAAACATCTCTAGATACGATTAAGTACTAAAATCACGCAAATATAACCAAATAACAGATATAAAAGTACACATAATGCTAATAGAAACATGCACAATCTGAGTGTTATCACGAGTCCACGCCTCAAGAAAGGATTCATCATGATGTTGCTGGAACCTCAAGATCTCATTTTGGAGTGGAAAGGGTAGATTATGTAGTAGATTTTGTTGATTTGAAATGTTTGGGTGATTCGCGTCCATAAGCGGCTAATGAATAGTCAATGAAAATGGTTACGAACAAAGGTCACGAAGAAGATGGATAGACTAAGAGAAAGCTAAAAATGAGAAAATTTACTTGATAGGAATCAAGTAAAGAAACCTAAACGAGGTGGACTACTAACTAGCTATTCTATTCCGGCGTACCAAAACTTGATAACGCATTACCGCTGTCGTCAGTCAAGGAAACTTCCTTTTTTTCGAGCAAGTTTTATAACACCCTAGGCAGTGAACCTAATTGTTGTAGTGTAGTAATTAGGGTAAGCCACGGGTATTGATATCATTCTCTAGGGGAATAGGAATGCTAGTGAGAAGTTACTACGCTAAGGTTGAGGTTGAGGAAGATTATTTTTGTATTTTTATATTTTATGAAATTGAAAGGTGCGAATCTCGGTATTGGATTTGGGAGGGGTTGGTATTTCTACCGATTACTCTACTATTATCTAATTATCTAAACTAAGGTGGTGGGAGTCTATGTCTAATTAATGTGTGCTCGTATGATAGTTTAAAGATGTGTTTACTTAGGTTTTACTACTCCTTAATTATTTCCTATTGATGGTTGAGTTGTCACGTCCTTATTCTTAGTTGTGTTGAGTGTCTAAAGTTGTAGGGTATGCGTTTCTCCCTAACTCTTTGAACTTACCAAAGGGTCTCGTCTACAAAACCCACTAGGGATAATAAACTCTTACTCTAAGGCACTCTTTGGATGGTTTAGCCTACAACTACTGTGAATTATATTCTAAGGTACACAAAGATGAATCAAGCATTAAGTACACAACGAATGACCTATCGCATTACTAGATCATTAGTCAACTAAGATAAGAAACAACCAATCAATATTCAATAATTAAGTTTCATATTCCCTAAGCAAACACACAAATAAATTAGCCGGACATGGAGAACATGCAAGCATACACACAAATAATCAAAGACATAATTGAATTGATGAAGTAAATACTTATCTTGATGTAAAATAGGGTTTAGAACCCTAAAATACTGCATACAAGACACCCTTGGTTCGGTTTTTAGGTTTTACTCCAAAGACTCTCTCTAAAACCGAAAATTCGGATTCTATATATAAGATTACATATACGACGGCGTCACCTTATGTTTCGCAGGACGCCGCGTTCGCCGTCATTAGGGTTTCGTCTTGGCACACGTTAACCTTGCGGCAAGGCCACCTTATATGCTGCGGACGCCGTCCTCTTCAGCCCCCGCCCGGTTGCATCTAGGCCGGCCCGAGTTGCGACGGCCTTCTTTAAAGCCCGACCGCCTCTTGAAAATCTGAGTTTTGGCTTCGTCCCGTCACAAAATCCTCCGGACGGCGTCGCAGCTTAAGCAGCGATTACAAGCCTTCTATTCTGCCAGCTTTGAGTGTCTCGATTCCTGACTTTTGCCATTTTCTTCGTATATTCGCCTTCCAAATAAGTGCCATACCAGCATTTTGCCTTCAAGAGACCTAAAAAGTGAAAAGGAACGATATTAAGCAATAACGAATACAAAAGTGATCAAATAAGGGCTAAAACGACCCCTCAAAATGGTACCTTTTAAAACCTTATCAATTATACCAGTAGATTGAAAATATACTGGATCATAATACTCACCTCCCCTATCAGTGCGAAGTGTTTTAATCTTCACACCATGATAAAGCTCTACTTCCTCTTTATAAATTTTAAACTTATCAAGACCTTCATCTTTTGTATGACACAAGTAAACATAGCGGATCTAGTAGCATCATCAATGAAAGTAACTACATACTTTTTATTACCAAGTGATGGAGTTGAATGAAAATCACACAAGTCATTTGGTACAAGTTCTAATACCTTAGCATCTCTAATGAAATTTTTGGCGAAAGGTTGTCTAGTTATCTTAGTCAACATACAAGTTTTACACTTTTCACCATTCAATTCAAAAGGGTATTGTAGACTCATTTTTGACATGTCTATCATTCTCTTGTAATGTACTTGTCTTAGTCTAGCATGCCATAATACAAATTTACCACAATTATTGCTAGAACTAGTAGAAGCCATGCAAACAGAATTATTAACAAACGAAACATCCAAATTTAATTTAAACATGCCATTAAAATATCCAAAGCCAATAAAGGTTCCATGTGTTGAAAAGATATACCTGTCACTTTCCAAGACTTGCTTGTAGCCACAATTATTTAATACAATACCATATACTAAATTCTTACGAATTCCAGGTGCATACACAACATTATTTAAAAGTAAAGAGTTTCCAGAACTAAAGACTAGATTAACAGATCCTAATCCTTTAATTGGTTCAGTTGCAACATTGCCCATCTTTAACAAAGATCCATCTTCAATTAGCTTAAAGTCCTTGAACCTTTGAAGATTTTTGCACACATGACATGTTGCTCCTGAATCCACCCACCATGATAAATCATTATCCTGCACATAGAATCTTTCAGAATTATTGATACACAATAATTCTCAACGAATGATCAAGTAGGTACCAAAAACAAACCTGATTGCTTTCCGGGATCCTTGGATCCACTTGAACCAGCCTCGTTTTTCCCTTTACCCCCACCCTTTCCAGACCTGAAATCTTTCTTAAAGTGTCCAGGTTTCCCACACTTCCAACAAGTTACTTTTGGTTTCTTATCAGAATCTTTATTGTTACTGCTTTGAAACTTTCATTTCCCTTTACCAGCCTTAGAGGATTCACCCTCCTCCACCATGTTCACAGAAGAACCAGTCATGGTTTTAGTACCACCAACAGAACCCTTTTCCATATCACGTATAGATTTTTCAATTTGGAAATGACTTCCAAGTTCAACCAGATTCAATTCCTCTTTCCTATGTTTCAGATTGTTTTTAAAATCTTTCCAAGAGGAGGGCAATTTATCTATGATACTAGAAACAGAAATTGATTCATCAATTTTCATATCATATTGCGCAAACTGTCCTAATATCCTTTGCAATTCATGATCGTTCCATGACAGCCTAGTGCCTACCATTTTATAGTTATTAAAATTACCAACAAGAAATTTCTTACTAGACGCATCTTCTGCCATATATTTGGCTTCTAGGCAATCCCATAATTCTTTTGCAGGCTCTACGTTTTGATAAATATCAAACAAGGAATCAGACATACCATTAAGAATATGACCACGACATATGTAGTCTCATAAGCCCACTTTGAACGATTTCATGGTCTATTCGAGGGTTTCATTCTCAAACATCCTCGGCATGGGGTACTGTAGAACATATACCACTTTCAAATTCGTGAGATAAAAATGCATTTTCTTCTGACATCTACGAAAATCCTGCCCAGAAAACTTCACCAATTTTGCAAACGTCTTATTCATATCTTTCACAGAATTAGGGTTCGTCATCTTAATTGATTCGATATTTATAGGGGATAAATAGTAACGAACACAATCGGATATGCTTAAATCTCTGAAAGGCGTGTGAACACTTTCAGATCGAATCAATTCGGTGGTTCTCCCAAATTATTCAATCGGATACAATTCAGAGATTGAGACTTTTCTGTATGCTTTGTATGAGATTTTTTTTGAACTAGAAAGAATAACGACCAAAATAAAACTGTATATATCCAAAACGGTAATCGCCAAAGGCGTTGTGTTTCCAACTTGCCAAATTTAGTCCCTCAATTTCTGAAAAATTAATTTTCTGAGGAATTTTTGGCCGCCGTGGCTTGGACTAGTGACTGTAAGATTGTGGGCGCCCCCATCGACCCCTGTTCCCTTAGGGGCTTCTCCCCTAAGATCATAATAAATTCAAGTAGGTGTGCACTCCGCACCTCCAAGCCTAAATGATGTCTTATTATGATAAAATTGGTCAAAAAAGTTAATCCAATTACACTAAAATATCCAACAAACTTCTCCAAGCCGTGAAAATCACGATATATTGTTTTCTGCATTCAAAGACTACTATAAGTTGCGTCAGCATCAGGGTCGGGATTGAAGTCTAAGTCATGTATGGACCTTGGGAAGAAAAGTGATGATGTATAGTCCGCATTCGGGTCACGAACCCGACCAATGACCGCTACTAGCAAGCCCGATTTACTGGTTGATTCGATAACGCTCGTTTGGGCTCACGAAGGCCCAAACCCGAAGTTACTTATGGCTTAAGATATTGGATATCTCTTATTTTTAGAGATAGGTGTTCAATGACCGACTTAGGCGGGATACGCCGAAAGTTGGGGAACACGAAACCAATAAGGATTTAGTGTGCATATAAAGGGCATCCTAGCCCTCATTAAAGGTACGATCTCAAACCCTAACTCTCCACTAAACCCTAAAACCGATTACTTACTCTCACGCCGGTGGAAAATCGTGGGAAACAATCCCACGATAAGCCTAACAGTGTTTTCTGTTTACTTAGTGCGCAGGTCTCAAGCATCAAGATCTAATTGATACGAGAACCGGAGTCCAATCCAGGAACGCCCAACTTTCGTGTCAGCAAGTGGCGCCATCCTTAGGACTAATCACTAAGAACTAGAATGACGAAGCAAGGAAACCTAAGTCAGCGATCGCATGGCGACCTACATGGGAAGAAGCAGCAAAGTGGATCAGCCTCTAAATAGATCTCTGGAACAACCAGTGCTACCAGAAACCAAGGAGCAGGCCCAGTCGGTCTTCCCGACGGAACCAAGCCCGGGACAACCTGTGCCACCACAACCACCACTAGCGCAGAAGGTCTACTGCGCACCCCTTTTACCACTCTTCTCCAATCGGTACTAGAAACGGACCTCACAAAAGCGCCAGATGCACCTGACCGAAACAAGGGTCTAGTGGTAGAAATAGACACCCTTGCTCTAGAAGGGGTTACGCCGGAACTAGCGCCAAGTGATTTCGTGTCTCAAAACTACGAAACCTTGGCTACTCTCATGAAAGAGGAAGCAAAAAAGAGGTCAGGTCAGAGTCTGCAAGCCCGACTCAATTTCGGCCCAGAGTATGAGACCTATCCACCGCGTCATCAGATGGAAAAGCGCGGAAGGGATAGCCGCCAACCCCAAAGATTTTTACCGTGATTGGGAGGAGAGTTGAGAACGATGAAGCAACCGGGACCGCACTATCTAGAAGAACACGAAGAGGATGGACGGCGTACCAATGTCCACGCTAGGCTTGGTAGCAGCAGGGTCCATGACAGACTTGGACGACGGCACTCCCCAAGTGAAAGCCATTCAAGTGCGGATTCTGAGGGCAGTCGGCGCAAACGTCGAAAGAGGGAAAGCTCGTCCTATGGTAACTCCTCAGACAACGAGGACAGCGAAACAGGACATTGGAAGTCCAGGAGAAAATATTGCGACCAGGAGGAGGAAGACATGTCTCTTCCATGGCGCCGCCAAAAGGTGGATGCGTTCACTCGGCGCATCGCCGATTTCTAAAAATAAGAGAAGACGCATGCCCGCCAATGTGAAAACCTATGATGGAACAGGTGATCCGGACGATCACCTAAAATTTTCGAATCACCGCTACCATCGAAAATTGGCCACGTTCTGTGGTGCCACATGTTCAATTCCACATTAGTGGAAATGCACTAAACCTGGTTCGCAAGAAGCTTCCACGCAAGTATTGATGGCTTTGAAGAGTTGGGTGGAAGGCGTTACTCTGAACTTCACTCAAAGGAAAAAGTACAAAACCCTGTCGAACTCGCCAGGTAAAACAGCCAGGGAATCTACAAGCTGCTTATGTGGAGCACTACAAAGATGAGTGCATACATGTCAAGAATGCCCGAAATACTAAAGATCTCAGTGGTTCATGAACGGGATCAATAACCTTAACTCATCAAAAGGATGAACGACAGAGTCCCCCAAACCTTTGATGAACTTATGAAGCGCACAAGGTCCTTTATCCAAGGAGAAGCTGCCGTGGCGGATAGCAAGAAAGGCTACTCAAACTATAGATCACAAGAACAACCTCGGAGACAATCCATTGACCAGAGTAGCAACCGCAAAAAGAACTATCGCAGCCAGGGGAGCGGACGAGATAATGACAGATATACACCGCTAACCAAGACCCCAAAGGAGATATTTGCGACGGAAGGCGCGAACTTCCCGAGGCCCCCACCAATGCGCACCCCAGAAGATCGGCGCGTGGGGAGCGGATATTGCGACTATCATGGACAGAAGGGCCACACCACTAATGAATGTGTCCAATTGCGCCAACTAATTGATAAACTAGTAAAAGAAGGCAGATTGGACCATTTGGTTAAAAACATCAAGGAAGGGAAAGATAAGCAAAAGACTGGAAACAAGAATGAAGTATCTAAGGATAAGGCTGATACCATCTACATGATACAATCATGGCAGCGAATGACTAGGCAGAAGATCAGCCAAAAGTTTTCCTGTGGAAGCAAAATCTCTTTCCCCACCTTACGCGATAACCAGTGGTAGAACTCGCTCACCATTGAAATTAATGCAGGGGGTCACGATATCTACCGCATGTATGTTGATGGAGGAGCATCCGCAGATATAATGTATGAACACCGTTTCAAACGACCGCAACCCGAGATAATGAAGTCTTAAGTCGGCCAGGACGCCGTTGACGGTTTTACAGAGAAAAAGATATGGCCCATGGGAAAAATACGCCTACTAGTCAGTGTTGGCAATAAGGAACACTCCACGATAGCCTGGATGACTTTTATGGTGATCAATCCCTTCGCCATACAATGGCATTATTGGAAGACCGAGGATTTCAGCCATACGCCAGTATCATCTACGTACATGGGATGCTCAAATTCCGGTGGAGGAAGGCATTGTTACTCTCTACAATACCACCGTACCACCTAAGAATGTAACACAATTACATGTGAGATCGCACATTCTAGAACAAGCGCAACTAAAGTGCCAAACCCGAGGTTGCAATTCATCCTGATTACCAGAGCAAGAAGTATCGATCGGGGATCGCTATCCGATAACAGGTAGGGCACTTGCAGCGCACTCTTGCAAACGAACTGGATATCTTTGCATGGGAGCCAAAGCACATGACACTGTACCACGCATGATTACAGAACACAAGTTGAGAATCCGACAAGGATACTCCCAAGACGGTAAGAAGCAGCGGCCGGGCTCCGTGAGCGCCGCAAAAGCAATTATAGCAGAATACATAAACTTGTGGATGTAGGTATCATGCGGAAGTCTATTACCATGACTGCTTTCCAACCCAGTGATGGTCGCTAAGAGTTTACCGGTAGTTGGAGGATGCGTGGACTTCACGGATCTCAACAAAGCATGTCCACAAGACTACTACCCACTACCAGAGATAGACTGGAAGATAGAATCTTTGTGTGGATACCCACTTAAATGCTTCTTGGACGCATACAAAGGATACCACCAAATCCAGATGGCTAAAGAAGATGAAGAAAAAACGGCCTTCCATACAAGCCAAGGCGTCTATTGTTATACTAAGATGCCCTTTGGCTTGGAAGAAGAACGATGCGACACTTACCAGCGATTGGTAGACAACGCATTTGAAAAGAAGGTGGGCCGCAACCTAGAGGTTTATGTTGATGACCTTGTCATAAAAAGCCATACAGAGGATGAATTGGTGCGCGACATTGAGGAAACATCTAAGACACTAAAAAAGATCAACATGAAACTAAATCCTAAGAAATGCACTTTTGGAGCTACAGAAGGCATGTTCCTCGGGTATTTGATAGAGCCCAATGGCATTAAACCATGTCCAGAAAAAACGAAGGCTGTCATCCAACTTCCTTCACCGCGAACGTTGAAAGAAGTCCAATATCTGAATGGAAAACTAGCCGGTTTGAACAGATTCTTATCCAAATCAGCAGATAAGTCACTCCCCCTTTTCAAAACGCTCAAGAAGTGTATAAAAAAGGGAGATTTTTGCTGGACTACGGAGGCAGAAGAAGATTTTGTACAGCTTAAACAACACCTAGCAGCGCTCCCCACACTAGTCGCCTCGCCACCAAGAAGAATTAATTATGTACTTATCTCATGACTCATGGGAGGCAAAGACGGTACTACTAATGACAGGAATTTAGTACAAACACCGGTATATTTTGTGAGCAAAGCACTCAAGAAAACGGAGGTTAACTACAAATAAGAATGGAGAAGTTGGTCCTAGCATTAGTATTCGCCAAAAGATTGCGAGTACTTCCAAGCGCCCAATAGCGGTGATCGCAGACCAACCTATCAAGTAAATCATCTCCAAACCCGATGCATCGTGATCTACGAAGAAGTGGAGTGTGTTGCTAAGTGAGCATAACATCTCTTACAAACCACGTCATGCGGTTAAAGGACATATATTAGCAGACTTCATCATCGAAAAACTGGACACTGATGATGCACCTTCAGAAAGCAAGGTAGAACTACAGGAACCATGGATCCTATTCACGGACGGATCCTAATGTGTGGATGGGTCAGGCGCAGGCCTTATCCTTACGAGTCCAGAAGGAATGGAATTCACATACGCACTGCGTTTTGAATTCACAGCCACGAACAACAAGGCCGATTATGAAGCTCTGATTGTTGGATTACGCATTGCAGCTCGAATGGGCATACGCACCCTAGAAGCAAATGTGGATTCCCGCCTAGTAGCCAACCATGTGTTGGGCGAGTATGTGGCTAAAAAGGAGAACATGATTCAATATCTCGACAAAACCAAGTCCCTAATCTAGCGCTTTGATAGGTTTACCATCAAACAGGTTCCTAGAGGGGAAAACAGAAAGGTGGATGCGCTGAGCAAGATTGCATCCACAAGTTTTGTGCACCTGTCAAAACAAGTATTGGTGGAAACTCTGAAGAGCAAGTCCATCTCGGAGATGGAGATATCCACGGTGATAGAGGACCAAGGTCCTACATGGATGACCCCAATCATCGAGTTTATAAGCATGGGCGTATTGCCCCAAGAGCAGAAGGACGCCCGATGAGTACGACGCACATCACAGAGGTTCGAACTCCGGGACGATATACTATATCGGCGTTCATTTCTACAACCATGGCTTCGATGTGTCGGACCCCTTCAAGCAGATTACGTTCTCCGAGAGATCCACACTGGTTCATGTAGTATGCACTCAGGACCACAGTCCGTTGTGGCGCGCGCTGTATGGTCAGGATACTATTGGCCTACTATGCACCGTGACGCACGAGACTTAATAAGAAAATGTGGCGACTGCTAAGTTCACAGACCCATTCCATGCCAACCACAGCAGGAGCTAACACCTATTATGTCGCCATGGCCATTCTATAAATGAGGTATCGACATTGCAGGCCCCTTCCCCTGCTAGCAGGGGGGATTGAAATTCCTCATAGTGGCTATAGACTATTTCACTAAATGGATTGAGGCAAAGGCGGTCGCGACAATCACAAAAACCGTAAAACGATTTGTTTGGGAAAATATCGTATGCCATTTCGGATTATCTGGGGAAATCATCTCGGACAACGGAAAACAATTCTGTGACAACCCTTTTAAGGAATGGTGCGAAAAACTAAATATCGCACATCACCTTCGCCGAAAACACCGAAACCAATGGTTTAGTTGAAGCGTGCAAATCGAAGTCTGGGTGAAGGAATTAAAGCACGCTTAGACAAACACAAAGGGAGGTGGGTGGAAGAGTTATCGCATGTTGTATGGGCGCACCACAATTCAATCAAGGTTAGCACGGGGGACTCTCCCTTTTCTCTTGTCTATGGGACAGAAGCCGTTATACCAGCCGAAATTGGGATGCCAACTACTCGCACTACCGAAGTTAATGTTACAACCAATGACGATGAACGGCGTATTGACTTGGACCTATTGGAAGAAAGGCGCGAGCGCGCAGCTATATGTGAGGCGATAGCTAAGTCAAAGATGAAAGGATACTATGACGCTAAAGTTAGAAGCACCTCCTTCAGACCAGGCGATTTTGTATATCACGCCAATGATGCGAGCCATGCAGAAGATACAGGAAAACTTGGACCGAAGTGAGAAGGACCTTATGAGGTCATTGAAGCACTAGGTAAGGGCGCTGCATAAGCCGCGCGTGACATGCATAGTCGTGAGTTACCGCGCACATGGAACATCTGCAATCTCAAACGATGTTATCTCTAGGAACAGTTGCGGCCCAGCGCACGGATACTCCCCCACTTTAGTATTGTGCTCAATAAATATCCGTGTATTTACATTATGTTTTACTTAGGCAAATGCCTTTTTTCTTTCTACAAAAACTTGCAAGTATTAATAAAACGTCGCGGTTTCTAGCTAACTCCGCGACACATTTCAATTTGTTATTTACATCTTATTTATGTCTCAACACTGTTGTTATATTCCCTTTTGCCTACATGGCGTGCATGCACTTAATACACCCACGATGGTAAAAGGATGAGTAAACCTACTAAATAACTCATTGAGTAAGAGGGTTGCAAACCCATCAACATTGGATCATGCATCCTTGTTAAACACCTTATTTTCAAAATGTTGGAATAAGTTCAATGTGCATCCCATGATGGATGCGCAACAATGCATACCGTTAACAAACTAGGAATCAAGACTCTTGACTCCTTTATATGATATTTACAGTACGCTGCATATCACGCCATACACGATTATGATGCACGTACTTAGAAATTATATTTCAAGTATGATCATGACTTTCATACATGATTATGAACTTCATATATTATTCGCACTTATGTAACAGTTTGATTCTTAGACAACAAGTACGTTTTTTATGCAAAGACAGATACCTAAGTACAAACATTATAAGTCGCAACCACATCAATACGCATTCAATAAAAGGAAAATTTTATTAAGGACCACGAGTTCTTACAAAAGGATATTTACAAAGAAGATATAACCTACATACTATTACAACGCCTAAAAGATGAACTCTCCACATGGCTTGCGGCGCCCCAAATTTTTTAGCTTCTTCAACAAATCCAATCTTGGCGTGATATCGTGGTACAACACTAACAAAAGTACCACTGCCGATCTAGGAAGATGCGCCGCGCCAAGACCACACTGAATGGCCTTTTCCTTAACACCCTTCTTCTTTGCAAGCCTCGTAGCATGAGCTTCTAAGGATTCCTTTAAAGGAATTTCCTTCTCAAGTGCGAAAGGGTTCAAGATGTCGCTAAGAGCAAAATAGGCACCCGCTGGGACTCATCGCTTCAAATAAAAGTCGCTACGCCTCGCATTTTCGACACGATGGCGGGCCAAGGTTAGTCCCTCCATAATCAACCCTATGGGATAATCCCGTCGCGCCCAATCACAAGCAATTAGAGGAAGCTCCAACAGCTTCATCTTCCCCATAGCAGCGACCAGATCATCATATGTGTGCTCGTTATACCCAGGTACCTTATCGGCAGGAACTTTCAACAGACCACTCTCATGGAGCTCTTCTATAGCTTCTCGCTACACGCCAACGCCAAGACCGCACAACCCCCAAATGCGTCTACCACCTCTCGAGATTCTAAGGTACTGAGGGCAGCAAGGCGCAGACCGTGGCTGATGAGCCACCCGCGCTCAGCAATAGAAGAAACAAGCTGCGGATATAACTCTTCATCATATTCGATCGCCGAGCTTGCTAACTTCATCTCCGCTCGCTCAAAGATTCAATCCACTGACTTCACCGGAACTCAACCGAGAAGTGCTCTTCCTTCCCCTTCTCCAAATATTTCAAAGCCAAGAGGCACGAAGCCTTGTAATCCGCTGCATCGACTTTATTTAGATCGCAAGTGACATTTTTACTTCAGCAAGCTTTTGGGAATGAGAGCTCGCTGCCTCTACCTCAGCCTGGCACTAGCCAAATGGGCCTCCAGCAACGCAATATGTTCGTCCTTCCGGCGCCTGCTACTTTATCCAACATACCGCCTCACACGCTGCGCACGACCAATGCACCGATGTGAGAAATTAACCCAAGCTCCTCAACCAGTTGATCCATTGGCACATCCTCAGCTACCAACAGATCAGCGCCTTGAGTCTCTGGGATGGGAGGGTCAGTGCGCATAGGACTCGCCTTGGGTGACGGATCCTCAGTAAATCCAGTAGTACTCCCAACAGTCTCAACACTGCAGGCAAACAAAGGATTTTTATGATTACTTAATCAAACAAACAAAGATATATTAAGCACTGCGACAACAATACTTACATGGGAGGAGTAGTCTCAGTCACGCGTCGGGGCGATGGTTCCTCCGATGATGACTCCACGTCTAGAATCACATGGCTCTTCCTAGAGGAACATGCGCCATCATCACTAGGCGCTCTCTTACGCTTAACCCCTTGGTCTGCGTCCTCTAGCTCCGCATGGGTGGGCTCCACTATCTGTACCACTTCTGTGTGTGTTGCTCCACTAAAGGGGAGGGACCCCTGGTTGGGTACGCTGCGCAGAGGGATTGCCTCTAGCACAACAGAAGAACTACCCCCGGTCTCTCCCAACTCCATTTCCATGGTGCGCCCCGCGGTAGATTCCAGAATAAGATCTTCCCCCTCTCTCAAAGGGCGCACCCCTACAGTAACCTGGCGCGGCTTTGCCAAATGCACAACGCTGAATAGATCCATCTCTGTGCAGCAAGAAACAAACAAGAAACAGGTTACAAAAAGTACAAAGATGAAAAGAAAGGCTCACATTAATAAAGCAAATGAATGCGAAGGATGAGCACCCACCCTGGCCATCCGCGTCTAAGAAGGTTGGCACCTCATCAGGTCTACCAAAATAATCGGACTGATGCCCATGTGCACCAAAATTCCTCGGGTAGGAATTGATGGGAATACGATTGGCTTATTGTATCTCGTGATCATCAGCACAGATGTTCTAGGAGGGGCGCCATCCTTTGGCAGCGAATCAACTTTGGGTGTAGAAGCGAAACGCCAAGGGAACAAAGCTTCATCAACCCGTAAAAATTTCCCTCCAGTTCCTAAGCGCCCGCTTTATCAGGTAAACATTGCAGCCCCTCTTGGCTTTAAACGAAACCCACCCGCTTGACCACGCCGTGCGGTAAAACGCGTGCGGAAGAGGTAGATAGTGGGGTCAATCGCCAATAAACGGCAATTAACCTCGGTTTGTTATTTTGTGCACCTATACAGTGCAATTTGAGATATGTGCAGGCGATAGTAATTTAATACGTCGCACAAGAATAAGGATATGGGCACACGTTGATTCGCAAATTCAAAAACGGGTATATCCCTACTTTCCCTTCGAAATCCGCTATTGATGCTAGCGCTAAATGAACCACCGTGGTGCGCCGCGCCATCGGGATATAATAGTCCAAGGTGAACTCACGCAGTTCATCCTCGGTCATATCGGATGCAAAGTCAGTCAAACCACGGACCATGATAAGGTTTCAAATGCGCAAGCGCTGTTACCTTTGAAAGTTTAACGGTTTCTTGGATGATATTTTGAGTTTTCAACAATGGCGGAAATGTTTTTTTTTACTATGATAAACACAGTAAATGGGAGGCGGTGGTTTATATAGGGTTTCGCATCCATGGGATGCTTGCCGCGTGGATCCCACTTCCTCCAAACGTGTGGCTATCAGTTGCTGAGGTGGCACACTTTCCATGCACTTTCCCACTTTCCCCGAGGGATGTATTTGACTCTACTTGACTAGATTCATCGTATTTTTCAGCGGGAAACTTTTGAAGCTTCTCCGCTACGCCTCGAAGAATTTATGGGATGCACCTATTAGTCTAGCATCCGCGGGCTTCACCCTGCGCATACTAGACTGGGGTGACATGATGACGTATAGTCCGCATTCGGGTCACGAACCCGACCAGTGACCGCTACTAGCAAGCCCAGTACAACTGGGCCGACCCGGTAACGGTTTGGGCTCACGAAGGCCCAAACCCAAAGTTACTTATGGCTTAAGATATCAGATATCTCTTATTTTTAGAGATAGGTGTTCAATGACCGACTTAGGCGGGATACGCCGAAGGTTGGGGAACACGAAACCAATAAGGATTTCATGTGTATATAAAGGGCATCCTAGCCCTCATTAAAGGTACGATCTCAAACCCTAACTCTCCACTAAACCCTAAAACCGATTACTTACTCTCACACCGGAGGATAATCGTGGGAGACAATCCCACGATAAGCCTAACTGTGTTTTCTGTTTACTTAGTGCGCAAGTCTCAAGCATCAAGATCTAATTGATACGAGAATCGGAGTCCAAACCAGGAATGCCCAACTTTTGTATCAACAAAAAGGGTTGTTGTTTTGGATGTTGAGAATGATGTTGGTGGTGGTTTGTTTGAGAATAAGTTGGGAATGAGACTATTTTAATTTTATCGCCTCAACGGTTTAGATGGACCTGTTGATAAAGAGAATAACATACTGAGAACACCAATTACACCGCGTCCTGAAGAAGGGGATGGGGATTACGAGTCACAGCTCGAGTCGCTTCCAATGGAACTGCTGGTAGTTTTTTTCCGTATCTTTTATAGATGAATTGAGGAAAGTGTCAAGTCTTTTAATTGGTTTGTTTTACTAAAAGTGGTATCTTTCGATGCTTGAGGTTAAGTGATTCAGTTTATCGTATGATCACTAATAACAGTTAATAAAGAGATTATTTCTGGAAATAGATTACATGATACGTATCTGAATGTTTGGCGATGGCCTGAACATACATGAATGAAGCTATAAGCTTATATATGTTTAAGTTTAAGCAATTAAATCATCCCAGATTTTCCCATTTTCAAGCGAATTTTTTGTTGATTTTACTCTATGCCGATTAGCTTGAAAGAAGCGTTTGTTGTGTATTGCCAGTCATCAAGCAGAGATGCTTAGGCGGGTCCAGGTTGAAATCAGTCGACCAAGATTGGAAAGTGAGAAAATTCACTACACACACTCCACAACATGTGGGCCTTCCAACCGAGTGTGGCCCACAGGAAGCGGTTTTGACAGAGCTGGAGAAGAAATTGAGATTGGATCCAAGCTTTCGAAATCAGAATGCTGAAACATATGACCATCTTCCTAAATATAGAAGGGAATGTGATGTTGAGCCTCATACAAAAAAAGTTGTAATGGAAAGAGCTTCTTCGGTTGGACTTACATCGGTTGTGCATAAGGATCCAGTCGCACAAGAATGGACACTTGAGGAAGGGACTTATGTTTGCACTTTGCAGTACTTTCAATCCCATTTGAGAATAAGAAACCTAATCATTCGATTCAAATAAGATGGAGTATCTGTTATATTACTAATCATGTGAAACATGTGCTATCGATAGAGCTTTAGGTATATTTTCTGCTAGAATAGGTGATGGGTACATGATCGTGCCTTAATGTGTTATAACTTACTTATTTTTGGCTATGTTGCAGCTTTACTTTGAAAAGATTACAGATCTCACTGTAAGTAGGTCAAACTCATCATCTTTGACAAATTGGTGATGATGCAGGGCTTCATCCCTTTTTTTTTTTGGAAATTAAGTTGGTGACTCAAATGGGTTAAAAAGGATCAGTGTAGAATGATGGGTCAAGCAGACGTGTCTGGGTGAAACAAGTAGAACACGAGTTGTGTCTATCTTATCGAAGTAGTTTGAATATCTTATTATGGTTCTATCATACAATGAGCAATATAGGATTAAGCACAATGAAAAATATAGGAATGCCGACAGTGGCGGAGCCAGAAAAAATGATTAGAGGGGGCATCGAGTAACAACAGCGTAGTAAAATGTTAAAAAGTGCAATTTTTAATTGTAAGTCGGGTTAGAAAGATATAACAACTTTACTTCATTGCAACAAACACTAAATTATAGGTTTAGGTGTCAAACATATCATGATTGGTATATATATATATACGTATATATATATATACGTATATATATATATACGTATATATATATATATATATATAACTAGTGTCAAACCCGTCCGATGGACGGGTATGACTAATGATTTTTATTTGTTTGTATTTGTTTGTCATATTTGTATCATATATTAATTAAAAGTTAAATGATAAGTTAAACATGTTTATTAGATGTTTTGTTTTATTTTTAAACTACTTAAATAAGGTTAGTATTTTGGTTTGTGTTGTTTTGTGGTGTTTTATTATTATTATTTATTTGTTTTTTGTTTTTTAATTTTTTTTTTAATGTTATGTATAATAAGGATAAGGTATAATGTTCATTTATGATTTTTGTTGTTTAGTAATACATAACCCAAAATCGAGCACATATAAGTAAACGGGTGTAAAGTTTAAGCTGCCACCTCTACAATACAAATGTAAGGTACAACTGTAAAGGTGAATCCCCTAAGACCGTATGTCCAATGTAGCATGAGGTCTCATGTCAATTCCCAATACTGCCCAACGACCAGGACACCTAAAACTTAGGTGTAGTGGGTGTTTTGCATAAACTTTTGGAAGATAAATATATCAACTGATTAGTATCAATTGTTTTTTGCTTCCTAAGATGAATATAAGTTAGGAGCATAATAATTTGTTTACGATAGTGTTTGTTATGTTTTTTTTAAGTGGTATAACGGTTTTATTTTTGTTGTTTGTTTTTTTTTTGGTTGTTGTCAAATGGCCATTGTATCTGTCTTTTAAAATTGTTTAATTTGGTGTTTTGGTTTTTTTTTACGGAGGGGTAAGAATTGCAATTTGAAGTTTAATAAGGGTTTGTTTGTTTATTTTTTATTTATTTAGTACCATACATTAATTGTGGTTATATTATAGGGTGAAGTTTGTAAATTTTTTATAATATTTTTTTTTTTACGTTTATTAAGGTTTTTTAACCTTTTGTGAACGTTTTTTTCATTTTATTTTTCCCCCTGCTTCTCTGCGATTAGTTGTTAGTGTTTGGTTTGATCATTGATCCAGGTATCGTTTTTTTTTTTTGAATCTTTATATGCGTTTGTTTTTTTTATTGTTTTCATTTGTGATTGTGTTTTTATGTTTTTTTTTTATTATTTTTATATTTATGCTTTGCGATTGTTTGATTTTCTTAATTTTTGATCGATAGTCGTTTGTAGGTTTGGATATCTTGTTGATTGAAGGTGTTTGTGGTTCTCCTATATAAATTGTAAGTTATTAATGCATTGTTTTATTTAATTTTTTTTAATTAGCTGTTTGATTAATTTGTAATTTGGGGGTTTTATGTTTTTACATTTTTATTTGTTATTTTGAATGTTTTTTGATAGATGTTTGTGTTAATTTGATTTTTTTAATTATACATACATATATATATATACACCACTGTTTTTGTTGCATCCGAATCATTACCAAACCATGTATTAAAGTAACCACCGTGTGCAGCGCACTATTTCTGCTCTCCCCTATCAATTGTATCATTTCATCTTAAAGATTTTATAGTTTTTAATGTATCTCACTTGGGTTCTATCTAGATTTCTTGAGATTATGGCTCTCGTGTTCTCTAGTTGCTTGCCGGTGAATTTTTTTATGCTTATTTGTGAATTTTGTTATAGAAAAGCGTTGTTTGGCATTATGGTATAAATGCGTCTATATTTTATCATGTGAGATGCAAGTTCAACTATAAGAAGTTGTGATAGCTTCAAGTATCTCAGTAAGATCTAGAAATAATTTGATTATGGTTTAGAACAGATTAACGTTATAACGGTGAAAAAAGAAACTTTATCTTCATATTGCGATTTGATATAAAGGCAGTGCATTCGTCACTGTATAGCTTGGATTTATCAGGTATGGTGTCTTTGGTTTTTTTGTTGTTGTAACGTCCACCCCACAACAGCATGTCCGGCTTCATGATAAGGTACAATACGGCGTTCGAGTTTGCTTATCACCTGTTTCAATAACACAGAGTTAGTAGAGGTGACAACATAGATTATTAGTTTATGAGTCAAATGAATTTGCGTAGGAGTCGGTACTTTTCAATGCAACCTTCTAAGTTGTTTTATAAATATGGTTCATTATCTGAATATGTTTATAAATATGGTGTATGATCTAATAGATTATTAGTATCACGTTGCATGTGCTAAATATGGTTCAGGTTACTTTCAACATGTTAACCGGTTCAAACACATTTGACCCATCATCTGTTCCATTAATTTTCTGATTTGATCTTAATGATATAAAACCTAACTCATTCCTAAGCAAATGGTCAAAATTGTCACATCTAAGTATTAGGCATATTAACATGTGAGAAAAATAGAAACTGACTATTGCTTTTTCCCATAGCATCCACCATAGCACTTGCTTTGCTCAACCTGAGGCGAACAGATTGAAAACATGAATCAATTTATCTGGCTACTTTATAGCTACATAATTACATTTTGATCATTAAATGAACCTGCTTACTTGCAGGACTACAACCCCATGAAAGTCTGATAGTTTGTTCATCAAACTGGGTTCCTTGCAACATTCTTAAAGCTTACTTGACCCAGCTTCTGCATATGCACAAATAGAATATAGAATATTAAGTGGTGATGTTGTTCTATTAATGTGCATGAATAACCCATGAAGATGATTAATGCTTTTGTTTTGATTTATAGGTTGCTTAGTTTTGGTTGTATTAAGCTTATGTTTGGCATGGTTTATATTTATTTGCTTGTCTAGTTATGTCACATTTTTTAAAATTTTTGTTGTAGCTTCTTATCAGCTTTTCGCAGTGTTGAAAAGTACCCGCATTATCTTTTGGCTGCTGTCGTAGTGTTAGATTTGATATTGTTGAATGGTCTGTTGAGTATTCTTGTTTGATTGTATTCAGTAGAATTTTGTATAGTTTTTGTTGTAGTGTTTGTTTTTTTTAAGTTTATAAAATATGTATTGACTGTTTTTTTTATCAGGTTTGTTATGGATGTTTCTGATGGCAAATGTTTCTGTAAGTTTTTTTTATTATTATTACTTTTTTTTTATATTATATTTTTGTGGTAGTTGTTATATCGTCAAGTAGTCCAAATGCTTAATATATCGACTCTTATCATTCATAAGCTCTTCTAATCCTTCTCACTGTGTATAATACAGCTTAAACAACAAAGGGAAGCACTGGACGATTGCAAACTACCATCTTTTATGTCGGTAAACTTAAGACGTTGAATTATGATATAAAAAATTAAAAAAACAATATACATATGAATGCAACTTTATAAAATCTTAAACTAACAGATAGTTACAATGTTTATAAGTATCAAAAACAACATACAAACTGTTTGCCATTGGTTATGTGTGTGTCTACTTTTTAAACTCATATTTAAGTAGAATATACTTACTCAAACTTGGGTTGATCTTAATTTTTGGTCCACTTCAACGACGTTGTAAGTTGTTTGCCTCACCTTCCATGTTGTTGTTAACAATATTTATTGTCTTCTTATATTAACCTTTTCACTTGTAGCTGCAAAAAAATCATACAAACACATACTTATAACTGTATTTATCAATAATTTGTATTCAAAAAATACATGCCGATTGTTTCTTCTGTATGCACCTTTGTTTTTTTGTATACTGATTGTTTATTTTTTTTAGAATAGTCGAGCAATTCATAATATATATTTTAAGTAAATATTAATTCTGTAAATCTAATTATATGTACAAAATTTTTAAAAGGAAAGAGATAAAGTTTGTAATTATTATTGATAATTATCAATTGTTTTATATTTTACATGTATATTAACAGGTTTATAAATTGTTATTTATTTTTTAAAATTTTGGCTTATTATGGCTTTTGTAAGTTTTTTACAAAAACATTGGTAATGTTTCTTAATATTTATAACCTTTTACACACATATTATAACACTTTTTTATTTAAAAAATATAAAAACAACTCAAAAAGGTAGTATAATCGCTTACTTACCTTACCATCCATACCATATGTTTAAAGGTTTAAGTTTTCCTAAATTTGATGTCTCCTTCTTTCTTATGCCACAGCAACACCTCTGGATTATGTACATACTGAAAGATGCGATAAAAGTAGTATATGACTGTGGCAAGGAACCAATTGTTCCTATTATTCGTAAAAGGAAAAGGATGCCACAAGGTGTTCTCAGCAAATAAAAATACTACCGATGGACTGGTCTTTAGACATGTAAATGAAACAGCAGAAGTTGTAGCACGTACTCTTCTTCGAAGATAAGGCTCAGAGACAAAATAAAGTCAATCTTCGTACAAACTTAGTGAACACAAATACTCAGCATTATGTCACTAAAAGTGTGCATACGCCATACGACAAATGGCTATGTAAGTATCTTTGTTTCAGATAATTTATACATACGATACGTTTAAAATCATTTGTTCTACTTATATTATATATATTACAACTAATATTTAGAATTCGCAAAAAGATGTTCAACATTGCAAAGAAACCGACACATACGCTACTGAGGATACTATAAGGAAATTACTACAAATGTTAACCAACAAAATGTCGATACAAAGCATACCCAAAGAGTCTGCTAACTTGCCCGTAGACAGAATTCAGCACGCAAATCCTTGAATACCCGAGAATAAAGCAACCCCTCTACCTCCTAATGTACGTATGTATACACAACAAACTAACTAACCATAAGATGTAAAGTACACGAATATACATATATAATGCAATGCTTTTTTTTATAGGCATGATTTTTAAGCTGCTGTAGCTTATAAAGAGAAGATTGAATTCACATGTAATATAACCATAATCAAAATAAGCAATCCCACACACCCCCTAATTATCTTTTTCTGATGTAAGAGCACTTTTATCTAATCGTTTCTTGTGACTAATGATTTTAATAAAAAACTACAATATATACTAATATTATAACACTTTTTTATATAACATTTTTTAACACTTTTTTTGTTAGATATGTAACAAATTTAAAAAATATTTTGTTTTTTTAAACAATTCCCAATTGCATTTTATATATTCTTATGTATATAGATAGACAATCTAAAATTCAAATGTATCACAAACATTTAATTAATGAATAACAAATTTATAATCAAACTTACGTAAACATAATATAAAACTTAAATTCCTAAAATTTCAATAATTTATTGATAAAGTTAAATATAGAACGTAAAACATGTCGAATAATAAATAACCAAAACGCAAAGTATCTTATAATATAAAAATAAAGATGAAGGAGATGAAGTCTTGATAAATTTTATAAAGGAGTTTTGGTTTCTTCTGTCTGTGGTTTCTAGAAAGAGTAGTCACTGTCTTCATCACTTGAGGAATAATAATCTAAAGAGTCGTCATTTATAAAGCTATCGTTATTTTCTCCATCCGATACAGATCTAACACTGTACATGTCAGAATCATATAAATATTCTCCACTATCATCTGATCCCTTCATATCTGACCATGTTTCAGGGTAAATGTAATTTTGCATGTTCCCTTCTTCTTCATCTGTATATTCATCAAGCTGATTAAATTTATTTTCTTCATTTACAGATTGGTCGTAAACTTCTTCGTTATCATTCACATTAGATAATGTGTGATTGTCAATGAACTTTTGTATCTTTCTTTCTTCTTCATCTGAATCCTCATCAACAATGGTAAATTTGTGGACTTTCTTAAAGGTTGCATCTTTTTCTTTAGTTGATCGTTTAAAGATAGTAGGTTCTTCATTGAAAGTTTTCTATGTTGAAAAGAATAGTAATTAAAAATACTGAATTTTTATTATTTGTATTTCTAAATGGAGAATAAAAGTTTAATTAACTTTAAACTTACTGAATCATCAATTTTGTTACTCAAATATGCATTCTTGTTTATCTATTCAATGTTTGTTTTTTTGTTTTCATGTTTACATGTTTCATTTAAAAACAAAAAAAATGTTATTTTATGCTATATATTATGCAAAAATTGTTTATTAGTTAATAAAAAGTACCTGATGATTGTAGTTGATCGGGATGTCACCAAATGATATTATATTTTCACCAATCTTGTTTTCATATGCATAACCTTTTGTTATTTTACGACGTTTGGTACTTCCAGAAATATCCTATAATGAAAAGATATAAGATATAATTTGTTTGACAATAATGTAAATATATATTTAATTGAACTTTTACCTGATCATCGTCTGAAGAATCAATTATGACAACATTTCTTTTTAAGTTTAAATTTTTTTTCACTTCTGTAGCATTTGTTCCTGACAAATTTTGAAATAAACAAAAAAAAAATATTTGTTATGTATATGTTTTTTTAAAATAGATAATATATTTAGATTTATTTACCTGATGATTGTTTATCAACATTTCTCATGTCCTACAAAATAAACCAAAATGATTACTTTAATAATAATAAAATTTTAAATTATGTATTTTTTTTTCTATTAAACACATACCACTTCATCATCGGATGAATCAATGGTAATAACATCTTCCTTGCAATTTTCATTCTTCATCAATTGTTTAGGACTTGATCCTGTTAATGATTACAAATATTAATCAACAAATATACATTATTAATCTAAATATTTACAATGCATATAAAATTTATGATATATATTCATATACTATTATGATATGTTATAATCTGTTTTAATTATTGTTTAAAATATCAACTATAAAAATTAATTTAAAAGTAGTAACAAAACATTGTAAAGTAGAGTTACACATAACTTAGTTTACCTTGATAGTAAGTATGAAACATAAGTAAAAAATGGTTGAATCAAACAATATTGAAACTGGAACGTAGTTTCATGTGTTTTTAAGTTTATGTTTGCATGTATGTATACAAAATTTTACGCAAACTTCATAAGCTCATGGAACAATTATTATATCGAGCAGGATTGGATGAGGTTAAAACGGGTATTCCTGGTTGTGGGTCAGAGGTTATCTCAAAAACAACCTTATCAGAAATATATAAACATAAATCTTAAACCAAAACACCAGGTTATATGGAATAAACAATACGTACTTGTTAAATTTGCATCAAATCTATCTCTATTATGATATGTTATAATCTGTTACAATTATAGTTAAAAATATGAAATCAAAAGTTTAATTTTAAAGTAGTAAAAAAACATTGTTTAATACACTTACACTTAACTTAGTTGACCTTAATAGTAAGTAAGAAACATAAGCAACAAAGATTGAATCAAATTATTGATCCGGGAACGTAGATTCTTGTGTTTTTAAGTTTAGTTTTGCATGTATGTATGCAAAAGTTTATGATAACTTCATAACCTGAAGGAACAATTATTATATCGAGGATGTTTGGCTGAGGTCAAAACGGGTTATTCTGTTAGTGGCTCACAGGTTAACTCAAAAACAACCTTATCACAAACATATAAACATACACATTAAATTGAAACAGCAGGTTATATGGATTAAACAATATGTACTTGTTAAACTTGCATCAAATCTATCTTTATGTTGTTTGTTTCAGTGTAAAATTTTTTATAACCAAAACTTACTTTAACTTGAAAACATTATGCAATTTAAGCTAAAAAAGCTGATGTCCATTTTTTATTTTTTCTTATTATCAGTTGTATAACGTGTATATCGTGAATCATACTTCTCATGAATATAAGTAATAAACATAATATAAAACATAGTAATAATATTTATGAAATAAACTACCCATGGATACAGGTTTACCTTTGTTCACAATTATAACTGGATCGTTTCCTTTGTTGGTTTTTGAAACAATTAGAGTTTTTTTCCCTGGATGCATCTTTGTAGCCGATTTCTGTATACCCTTAGTTTTGAGTTTTTGGTTTTCTGTTAACAATATGTCGTATATATACAGACTTACAGATTAGGTTTCAATTATAAAAAAATATAATAATTATGATTTATCCAAATATATATTAAGAAATCATACCAAAAATAGTTTATGATAAATTATAAATTCTATAAAAAAAATTTATTAATATTTATCTTTTGTATTTAATCCAATAAATTATACTAATTATTATGAGATTCATGTTTAATTTTATTTCTCTAATGAAACTCAAACATGTTAAAATTTGGCATACTTATTTAATCTTCTTTTACCAATACTGTATAAAACTTCATATTCATTACAGAAAATCAAGAACCTAACATAAACTATCACATACATATATTTAAAAATTCGATAATCATAAATGTGTAACTGTAAACATACATTAAAAGTGAAGTATGTTCATTAAAAGTGTTGATAAGCGTGTATACACAAACTCCCTTATCTTTCTTGATAACAAAAGATCCTTACGTGATCATTCTTATATGAGGTTGTGTTTTTCCTGCAGTAGAACCATATAATTTTCTGCACAATAATCATTTAATCACATTCAAATGCAATCCTAAACACCTAATATTAATTAGGGACTCGCGTTATTTCTTGATAAACGCCTCCTTGATGAAGGGGAAGCATGCTAAAATTAAAAAACCCTGATCTTTTAATGTATTTATTAGCAAAGGCCTAGCAGGAACAAAAAGAATAATATGAAGTATAATGGTTGCTTGGCCTCTTCATGTCATTTTTTTGATAACCTAGATTTTTTTTAGTAGCGATTGTTTTATTTCAGCAACATGAATGATGGACCTGTCTCAAATTCAAAATGGTTATACAACATTCCAATACATTCTGATGTCGAGGAAAAGCTGAGGTGTTTCTTGGTTGAATTAGGCAATGTTGTTCGATAATCATAAATGTGTAACTGTAAACATGCATTAAAAGTGAAGTATGTTCATTAAAAGTGTTGATAAGCGTGTATACACAAACTCCCTTACCTTTCTTGATAACAAAATATCCTTACGTGATCATTCTTATATGAGGTTGTGTTTTTTCTGCAGTAGAACCATATAATTTGCTGCACAATAATCATATAATCACATTCAAATGCAATCCTAAACACCTAATATTAATTAGGGACTCGCGTTATTTCTTGATAAACGCCTCCTTGATGAAGGGGAAGCATGCTAAAATTAAAAAAGCCTGATCTTTTAATGTCTTTATTAGCAAAGGCCTAGCAGGAAGAAAAAGAATAATCTGAAGTAGAATGGTTGCTTGGCCTCTCCATGTATTTTTTTTTCATAACCTAGATTTTTTTTAGTAGCGATTGTTTTATTTTAGCAACATGAATGATGGACCAGTTTCGAATGCAAAATGATTATACAACATTCCAATACATTCTGATGTCGAGGAAAAGCTGAGGTGTTTATTGGTTGAATTAGGCAATGATGATAAAATACTTGGAATCCATCAATAGATTATGGTTTTCTAGGTAACGGATCATAATACCTACTATGATGCCGTTGGTAATTCAGTTGCATATTGACTACTTTCAGTTGGTCTTTATTCAGGTTACATTTATATTTAAGATCATTGATCATGTTCTTTTACTGAGTGAATGAGTTGATGTTGTGAAATTATTTGGAATTGGCTTATAAGAACATGAATTCTTGCTGTAGATACAACTAACATTGCATCACTGTTTCATATTTGTATTCACTTATAAATATAACATAAATAAAATAATACCAAACTTGAATACCTAAAAATTGTTTATTTTATTAATAAGGTTAAGTAGATAATGTAAAAACATATGAAATCATAAAGAACCAAGTAATTTTTTAAAAAACAAAACAAATGAATAGTTCAAATAAACTTAAATATGTATGACAAAGATGTGTAATTGTTATATTTTAAGGGTCTTGTTCCAACTTCACTGACACTAACTTCATGCTTGGGTTCAAATCGTCAACTTCATCTTCGGTGTCATAGTCTGATAAATCAATGAACTCAATGTCGTCTGCCTTTTCATTTACAGATTGTTGTTGACAACTATTTCCTATAACATTCCTTGTCACATCGTCTCTTATATTCTGTATTGTTAAGGAAAATAAATTACAAACGATAATTTCTAATCGTATAAATTAAAAAATGTAAAAACAAAAAGTATTAAACCTCATTCTCTTCCAAGTGTGGACTTGCAATGCAATCTTCTTCATCCTCTAATACCTCATGAATCTCAGCTGAAGGAGTTGATGAGTCATCTTCTAAATCCTGTAATGTTTAGAGTAAAAGAGTTTAAAAAAAAATTAATGTTTATTAACAAATTATTTACAAACAAAAAGTAATAAACCTCATTCTCTTCCATGTCTTGACTTGCAATGTCATCTTCACAATTCTGTAATATTAATTTTAATAATTTATACAAAAGATTTAAACATTATAAACCAAAAAAAATACAAACATATTATTTTTTACCTCATTATCTTCTATGTTTTGACTTGCAATCTCATCTTCTTCATCCTAATTGTATATTTCGAAAATTAAAATTTGTAAAAACAAATTGATTTTTAGACGTACATGTTATATAATATATATACATAATATAATGTATCATACCTCATTCTCATTCAACTCAGTGGTATACTCTTCATTTTCTTCTATGTTTTCACTTGCAATTTCATCTTCTTCATCCTGTGTTGTATATTAGAAATACATAAATTAGTAAATAGAAATATATTTTTAAACATCCATTTTGCTTAATATTTAAAAAAAATATAATGTTTCGTACCTCATTCATCTCATTAGATTCATTGCTATACTCTTCATCTTCTCCCTATTTTATAATATTTTAAAAAACATTAAACTATATACAATTTTAAAAATATAGTAGTATTATAAAGAAGTTTTTTTTTAAAAAATAACTTTACCTCAGAAACCAAAAAACCATTTTTGAAGTAGTTTATTGTTTCTACATCTTCAGTAACCTTTTCGGCACGATAAATATGGCTATTATTATTGTGGTTAAATTCAGTATACTTAGTCTTAAACAGGTATTGTTTCCCAATAATCTGATTAAGATCGTCTGGAAAGTACTCATTAGTATCCATGCCATGCTTTTCCATAATCTCCCATGCGGATAATTTGGTCATCTTAAAAACATTGTTATCAAAAATGACAACTTGGGCAGATCCACTATCATCAAAAATTCGAACAATAAGCTTGAACCTATAATTGTTAAATAACAAAAATTAATTTTTTATTCATAAAATATAATTATAAAAAATGCAAGCATAAAAAAATCATACCGAGATACAATGGCATATGTTTCTCCATGTTTTTTACAATGCCATAATTGTTTTTTGTTTCTTGAAGAAGAAGATGCTTTCGTTGGAATAGGAGAAACCTTCGAGTTACATGCTTTGCACGCAGTATAAGCCCAACCACTTTCATATTGAATGCTGTGTAATGTTGCATACACAACACAATATGTTTCCTATATTTAAGGTAAAACTTAATGTAAAAAATAAAATTATGAAAAAATAATTATACTTTTATAATACAAAAATAAAGATAAAAGTTTATTCAAGTGAATGTGTTCTTACCGGTTCAATAGTACGTATCATTCCAACCATTTTCTTTAAGCAACCTTGCATGAACTCGGCAGGTGTAACAACATGATTCTCTTGATTGTGGATTCCAATTTTAAATTCACTTGCATCATTTCCATGGTGTGCTTCGTACCTTAAATATACATGACATGTAAATAAAATAATTCAAGTGTAGCTATTATTAGGATAGCATTTTTTTAATAAACCTCTTAACAATTTACTTACCTCTTTCGAAAAGAAGTCAATGGAGTAAGATCTCTGTTAATGAAAATCCTTGTTCCAAATAGAGCATTGTGAACTCGCGGCTTGTCTACATAGTTAAAAACACGTATGTTACCATAATTAAAAATAATTAATCATAATATAATACACATTTATGTGATATAATTTTAAAGGGAAATATACTTACTGTTCCAATACTTGATCTTTGCCAATATCATGAGAATGTCAAGGTGTTCAATTTTATCAAGTTTATTAGCATAGTCATTCCACATGAGTGCATATTTGTCCCAAAAAGTACATTCCAATCTCAAATATCTGCACCATATGATTACAATATATACTTAACATACAGTTATATTCAATTTTATATTTACTTATAACAAAATTACGTCATTGTACTTACTCAGCATCTTCAATCACAACAGTCCTTCGAACTTTTGCACAACCATATCCATTGACCGCCACAATATTACCAATGGATACAACAGTACCAACAACATCTAAAAAAAAACAGTTAATTAAAATAAGTAAGACATGTGTATCTAATTTAATACTTAATCATAGATAAAATACATACCAACACATTCATGTTCATGATATTCCTTATTTCTGTCAAAAATACGTGAAAATGGCTCCTCGACAAAACCAGTAAAGTTCTCATCAATTTGTTCAATTCTCGTCACTTCAGTACCTTTATAAAAGGCTACTTTCCATTTATTAGGTAACAATGAGAGTCTTCCACTATTTTCAATAACTCCAAAAATAGAGATGATATAGCACAGTCCCTCTTGAAGAGGTTCAAATTTGAACATCCATTCTTGCTTGACGTAAAGCTGAATTCTGTTTGACTGTATATTCATTATAAACAGTTATATTTTGTATAAAAAACAAAAAAAATGTAAACATATTAAAAATATAAATTACCTGTTCATCTTGGAAAATACAATCCAAACTATATGGATCATGTATTTCATTAATTTTATGTGAATGCCAAACAGATATACACCTCCCTTTAATTGACATGTTAGCAATCATAGGGTTAATATCTTTAATTGGAGTTATTGTTCTTTCCTTCATCTTTAGCCCTGTAATTATACAAAAACATCAAGCTTAAATAATCTATTTAAATAATAATGGAATTTCCATTATTTTTGTAAAAATAAACTTACCTGGTGTAGTAGTCTTTAAGTTGGATACATTGATCCGAGTATTTTGTTTCTTATGTGATTTTGATACTGTAAAATAATAAACAAATTTTAACAAACAAATAAATACTAATCAAATTATATATATACAAAAAAATAACTACTAATAAACCTTCTTTTTCTAATGTAGTATCCAAAGCCCGCTTTGTTCTTTTATGACTACTTAAACCTGGTGTTATCCACAACAAACAATGTCTTTCTTAAAATAAACAAATAATAACATGTATCTATTTAAAAACAAAAGGATATTCTTATGAAATTTAACCTGCTTGAGAAATTCCATTAGTATTATCAAGCACTCCAATGTTTCTGGGATTATGTTTAGCAATTTGCTTTACTGGTGAACTTAACTCTGTACTCACAAACAATACATGATTAAAAATCTAAAAATTTTTACCACGTATTCAAAAACAATATACCCTGCAATATAAATGCAAAATATACCTGCAGATTGTTGATGTTTACCTACTTTCGTGGATTCTGAAGCTAAACCTGATAATTAATAACACAAAATGTTAACATTTTAAGATCTTTATAAAGGTATTATTCTTTAAAACTACAAATGAGGAACTCTTTTACAGGTTAAACATAACCAACATATCAGTTTATAACTGCCCATGCTACAATTACCTCAAATATCAGTTTATAAGGTCAAATATAATGCTTATTAGAACCTTATGAAAATACTGGAATATACATAAGTGCATTGCTTCTAGAGTATTAAATAAACTTTACCACCAAAACACATAAACACCCACCAATTGCACCAAAAATAAGTTTGAAACCTCAAATATAATTTTGAAGTCATAAAAAAAAAACAACCTATACACTGTCAAACGCCTTTACCAATTGCAATCCTATATATTAACTGCCCATATTACAATTATCTCAAATATCAATTTATAAGGTCAAATATAATGCTTATTAGAACCTTATGAAAACACTTGAATATACATAAGTGCATTGTCTACAGACACAATAGTTGAAGATTAAGGATGATAGTTTACTGTCACATGTACAACAACATAAACATTTCTAATCATAAAAACTACATATTCAGCTTCCACAAATATTAACTTATAAGGTACACTAAAAATCTGATTAAAAAATTTTAAAAAACATGGACTGGACATAAGTGAATTGCTGATGCAGTGTAAAAAACATTACAACAAAAACACATAAACATGTTTCACAAAGTGCTTTTAACAAAAAAAAAACAATGATCCATACTATGTCCTACGAATCAAGAATATTAAATCCTGTAAACTACGTATACAGGTTCCAATAATTGATTGTGCAGTGTTAAAAACAGATTAGACAAAGTGTTTTCAACCAACAAAAACAACTTAGACAATGTATTAAAAAGTGTTAAAAACAGATTAGACAATGTATACTATATCCAACGACTTTAGCAATTGTAATAATATAAACTACGTATTCAACAATTGTACACAAATACACTTTTACCTGTTAACACTGTCAAATATATACCACATAATATTTACAGACTAACACAATTGCACAACATGTACTCATTCAAACATAATATGTATATGTTACTGTTAACCAATTGCACCAAAAATAAGTTTGTAACCTCAAATATAATTTTGAAGTCATAAAAAAAACAACATATACACTGTCAAACGCCTTTACCAATTGCAATCCTATATATTAACTGCCCATCCTACAATTACCTCAAATATCAATTTATAAGGTCAAATATAATGCTTATTAGAACCTTATGAAACCACTGGAATATATATAAGTGCATTGCTGCTACAGTACACAATAGTTGAAGATTAAGGATGATAGTTTACTGTCACATGTACAACAACATAAGCATTTGTAATCATAAAAACATAAATCTGCTATATATGCATACTAACAATGATCCATATTATGTCCTACGAATCAAGCATATTAAATTCTGTAAACTACGTATATAGCTTCAAATCATTGATTGTGCAGTGTTAAAAACAGATTAGACAAAGTGTTTTCAACCAACAAAAACAACAATGTATACTATATCCAACGACTTTAGCAATTGTAATAATATAAACTACGTATTCAACAATTTTACACAAATACACTTTCACCTGTTAACACTGTTAAATATATACCACATAATATTTACAGACAAAACCAAATCCACAATCTGTACTCATTCAAACATAATATGTATATGTTACTGTTAATAATAGACATCTAAACATAAATCTGCTATATATGCATACAAACCTGATGTCGAACTTTTTTGGATTCTGTTACCTTTACTCTTGCATCCTATATATTATAAAACATAACGGAGTTAAATTACATGCATATAACTAAGATTATTCAAAAACATTCATATAACATTAGTATAACATAAAAGTTTTTAAAAAACCTGTTGATGGAGAAACAACATTAGTAGCAGCTACTTTAGGATTGTTAACTTGGTTTCCTTTTCTTATTTTCCTACCTTGACTCTTCATTCCTGAATATTATAGCACATACTGAATTTTAATTACATTCATAAAATTAAAATATAACATCATAATTTAAAAAAAAACAAAACCTGTTGATATTTTCTTAGCTTCAGTGTTGATTCCTGAATATTATAAAACATACAGAAGTTTAATTACATGCATAAAATTAACATAAAACATAATAATTTAAAAAAAACTAAACCTATTGATGACAATAGAAAAAACCTACCATTGTCTTGAACATTATTATCTTTGTTTCCTTTGGAAACCCTTAAACTTTTTCTTAACCTGCCTTGATTTTTTTGGAACTCCATCCTTGTATCAGATATCTGTTAACAAACAAAAAACAATATATGATATCTGATAAAAAAATTCTGTTAAACTCAAACTCGACAAAAAAAAAAAAAAAAAAAAAAAAACTTTTCACCTGTAAAACAAAAAAAAAAAACGATATTCTTCACCAAATAAACTCAAAAGTCGATTATACTTTTAGGGATAATTAGGTTTAGGAATAAGATATTAGGGTGTATTTATACAAAAAAAAAGTTAAAAATATATATGGTATATTTATCTTTTAAGTAATATATATCATAATTTATTTTAGTTGTTATCTTAAAAAAATATATACCTAAAATAAAATTTCCAGATTTTTTTTATAATATCCTTATTTATATTGATTTGAAAGCTATAAATCAAAAAACAATCTACTCTAGTGGTAAGTTGTTTACAAAACACATGAATGACCCAAGTTCAACTCCAACAAATGTCTTCTTTTTAGTAAAAAAATTTTAAAATTCGAAAATAACAACAAAAAAAAACGAAATTTACAATTTATTTAAAAAAAAATTGTACATATATAAATTAAAATGCCACATGTCATTTATAAAAATAAAAAAAATGCCACATAAGTATAATGATGACATGGAAATATGACTAAGCATTATGGGATGCCACGTGGCATTTTATGTGGCATGCCTCCTCTTATATATAATGTATATATATATATATATATATATATATATATATATATATATATATATATATATATATATATATATATATATATATATATATATATATATATATATATATATATGTATATATATATTTTGTGCATCCTTTATTATTAGCAAATTATGTTGGAGTGTCGTATTAGAAAGTGAAAGCTAAGATGGCGCTGATTTAGCAGAGGTGATCACAATAATTATGGTTACCTTTACCATTTGCCTTATTAATAACATAATTTTGACATTTACAAATTACTATTAAAAATACTTGTGATGATTAGAGGTGTAAACGAGACGAGACAGCTCGCGAACTATTGAAAATCGATTCGTAAACAATTGAGAGTCGAGCTCGAGCTTAGCATTACTCAGCTCGACTCGACTCGTTTACACCTAATGATGATAACAAAATTATATTACAATTGGATATATCAAAATCTTAAAATGCTGAAAATACTAATCATTAAAATATTAATTTCAATAGTTTTTTTAACATCAAACATGGATATACAAATCTACGTTTGAAGTAATACAGTATGTCACTTGGACAAAAGAGAAATTATTTAAATATTGTCGAATCTAAAGAAACTATTTACTTTTTTATCACCCCTCCCAACTCCCAAAGTCCAATGACAACAGTCCCACTTCCCCACTTTCCCTTTTCATCTTCCTACTTTTTTACCATCAAAAAAGGTATTGAAATTAGTTGACACTCTAATTGTTAATTCTCAGACAATGACGAGGGCACTCAGATTATTAAGTTGAGGGCACTGGGATTTTTTTCTACCAATTTGATATTTTTACTACATGATTTTGTGTGTCTGCGAGAGGTTTGTTGGGGGCAACTCCCCCCGGTACACATAAGGTGGCTCCGCCCCTGAATGCCGACCAACTTCCTACCAATTTCCTTTTATCAGAACCACTCCCAAAAACTTCTAAATGTTTTTTATTTACTTCTTCATAGGATTATCAGTTTGAATTATTTAACCTTTTATTCTCTTTCAAAAGTTTTGATCACAATAATCCAGGTGCGTCAAGCTTTATGTGTTCTTTCTTATGAAAATATATTTTCGACAACCAGACAACAAACTCAGTTTTTGGAAAGACATTGTAAAAAAAAGTTATTCATTTAAATGTTGAACAACATATTAGGCTAAAATTAAGTTGAATTATATCAGTAACCATATCATTCTGTTGGAATAACTATATCATACACCATTTATTTTGATTGTTATACATGTTACTTTATGTACAATGCCGCCAATTTGGCAAGATGTCTGCAGCAGTCGAACGCAATCCTTGCCATAGGTTACCTACTTGATTTGGTGTGTCTTGAGAAAGAAATTGGATCATTCATCTATCGAACGAGCTTCGTTGTTTTATTGTGCTCAATTGTTCATCATATTAACACAATTGACATGATGTATAGGTTTTTGATGTATTGATACAAATAACTTTTTGCTAGAATAGAAGTTTATTGCCAGGACTCTATGTCCTAAGAAATTTTGTATTTTCATGTGCACTGAAAGATGGTTGTTCTTAGGAAAAAGTTTAATAAGCAATTGCTTTTCTCAGGTACATTTGGAACTGTTTATCATGGGAAGTGGAGGGGAACACCATGTTGCTATGAAGCGAATAAGAAAAAATTTACGCGATAAAGAAGGTAAATATAGTGTTTTCACAGACTAAAGGTATGAACCATAATTTACGCGATAAAGAAGGTAAATATAGTGTTTTCACAGACTAAAGACTTTCGGGGAGAAGCACAAATGCTGACTTTCGGAGAGAAGCACAAAATGGTGTCAGATCTTCATCATCCAAACGTGGTAGCGTTATATGGCATTGTACCAGATGGACTGGGTGGAACATTATCTACTGTTTACTGAATATTTGACTAACGGGTCACTTAGGCATGTTCTTATAGAAAATAACCGGTTTGTAGCACGAACTTTATATGTTGTTGTGCTAATTTTTTTGGCTACCCATAATTTTAATCACAATAATGGATATAATCAAAATGTCTAACGTTAATCCATGCACTTTGTAAATTATTACTGTATTTATTAAGGATTCTTTCAAATACATCGATTTCACCCATTCTTGAAGTCTTTATCTTAATTTATTAGCAAAACCAATAGCTATATTGATTAGACTTCATGTATGCCATTATGAATGATAACTCTTAGACTTTGTAGTTAAATACATACTAAGCCTGCAATTCTAAGCTTCGACACAATGCTCACGCGGCAATGCGCGGGCATCCAAATCCTCGTTGTTCAAAAAAAAACAAAAAAAACAAAAAAACAAAAAAAAAAGTGAGATTCTTCTTAATATATTTTGGAAACATAATAATTCACTAGTAACACAACCAGCAGTTCAAATGTAACACATCCGACTTTTCATCAACTTTTAACTAATTCGATGCTTACATGCTCCAAAACAAGTTAATAAACACCACATCTTGCAATGTTGCCATTATCTTTGTCCTCACGTGAAGTAAATACAACAATCCTAGTGATCAAGCAAAAGTAGCGTTTCGATGTAGGAGCTCACAAAGCATGAATATGGCTTTACCGTAATCCCAATATGAGTACTGTTCTCAGAGTTAGGTTCATAAACAAAGAGTTCATCTTTGCCAAGATCATTTCCCGTTACAATTATAGCTTCACCACTCTTTGTGAATCCAAGCATGGTTTTAACTTCATGTGGTGTATTTTTAATAGTGAATAGCTTTTTGAACGATTTTGGAACACCATCTTCCATCTCCCAGACACTAAAAATTTCTTTCCCGGCCTCCATCTTGATTTGAACCACAACCAAAGATTCCCCCATCTTAGATATAAAACAAATACTTTCGAGATCAAGTGCTACACTATCAGGGAAGCGTATTTCCATAAATTCTTCACTCATCATATCAAACGACACAATCAAATCATACCAGTGAGATCCACCATCCAAACTATTAATCTGTCGACAAGCATGCCAATATATAAACCTATCTATCGCTACGTTATGCTCCGTGAATGCAATTAATTTACAAGGCAAATTAACATCTAGTCTTCTCCAAGCCCCTACACCTAACGAAAAAACATCAACAATAGTCCCGCACCCCCCGGAACCACGCTTAAACCCAACCTTGACAAGCTTAGGGTCACAAGTACTAGGACAAACCCCAAAACCTAAAACGGTCTCATAAGATGAATCTAGTATATCATTAGGCACAGCAATAGAAACCGATTTTCTAATTTTCGGGTTCCAAATAACAGCTTTTCTGTATTTGTAAGCACAAAAACATAGCAAGCCTTGAGAGGTAACTATTGTTGGGTTAATGAGTGGTTTAACGGAACCGGGGGCAGTTAAGGGACAAATGCGTTGAGGGAAAGTATCATCGTCCGCAATCGAAACATAGTTTACCACAGAAATCTCATTATTAGTATCAATGTAGCTTACAAGTAGATGATGTTGCGGCTGAGTTTTGCGGACATGGTAATTAGATATAAACTTGGAGCTATCGATAAGAGACTTCCATGCTTTTGAAACTGATCTGAATTGAATCAATGGTTTGACAGGAAGCCTTTTGATGATTTCAGATTGGATTTCAAATGGGATATTGTCTGACATTTGTATTTTTTGAGTTTAGGGTTTGAGTTTAGGGGTTTTGACTGGAAGGTGGTGGGATCATGGGAAATAAGGTTGACTAAAGGTAAAACCCGGGTAAGATAACTAGTTATTATGGAAACCATGACACGCCAATTTCTTTTTTCAGTGTCATTTAAGCCCACCTCAGCATTCTTAGTTTTAACACTCACACACCAAAACAACTCTTCACTATAACATATCATTTGGACCTCACCCAACCACCATTTTATTTTATTTTCAATTTTTTTAAACAAACTCATTTTCCATTTATTAAAATAAAAATACAAATTACATATAGATACATTCAATGTAAAAAAAGTCTTACATCTAACTTAGATTAAATTTGCAACTTTTTTAAACTTGTGAATAAATATACAAGATTACAAACTACTTAAAATTCATCAGTAAGTACTTTATCACCTAATACACTATTGAATGTCAACAACTATTTATCACCTAATATCTAAATTAACGGCTACAAGACTATAAGTGGAAACTGGGGGTGAGCATACAACCCGAACGGACTGGACCGACCGAGACCGGATTGGACCGGACCACATTGCACTGGTTCTCGGCCCGGCCATGGCCTCTACTAATTCGGCCTCGTCCGGACCAAAACCACGAATTTACTTAATTTGGCTTTGGCCGGACCGACGAACCAAGGACCGACCGGGACCAGACCGGACCACCACATTCGGTCCGGCTCGTCTAAGATTTTTGCCGAATCGGGTCTCGGTCCGTCCGTCTTGGCCGTCCAGTTTTTGGACCGTGACACCCCCTGGAAACATATGGACACTTATCTCACCGATAACCGAACCTAAACCAACTAAAAAGGTGTTCAAGACTTCAAAGCAGTGACAGAAATTTAAAAAACCATATACATGTAAATGTGTGTTAACAAGAATGAAGATCAACTTAGGTAAGTTTATTTTTTATTATAGTAATAAGACTAAAATACATCGTTGGTCCCTAAACTTATACAGAAGCATCGTCATGGGACAAACCTGGCATTTATCATCGTGGGGAGTCCAAAACTTAGATTTTTAATGCCAAACTAGTCCCTTGACCACTAATGCCAAAGCCTGATTTTTGTCATGTAGTCGAGGGTATTTTAGTCCATACATATTTATACTTTTGTCCCCATTATAAATCCTTTTGGGTTTTCTTCATCTTCAACACAGAAATTTTAAAACCCAGAAATTTATCAAGTTAACTCCTTTTTGGTTTTCTTCATCTTCAACCCAGAAATTTTAAAACCCACAGCTTCACTATAAATTTCTGGGTTGTTTACGCATCATTAGCATATGTCTAAGGGGAAAGTGAGTATGTGTGTTTGATCTTCGGACATGTGTTTCACTTCGGAATTGCTATTCATGAATGTTGGATTCCGGAAGACAAATTATATGATAATGTATGTTCTACTTGCTCTCATTGATTGATTCGACACATGATATTACACTTTGAGTATGTTGGTAATGTGTAGATGTTGACATCGGGTTGTTAACTGTTCAAAAATAATGCATAAAACGTGTTTGATGAAATGCCTAAACAAGACTATCTTATGTGATTGTACTACTTTTTTTGAACTTTTGTTTCATTGTTATTTAAGCTAAACATATTGTGTATGGTGCTACGGGAAGAAATAGTAAATGTTTAAATTTCACATGAAACATATTGAAACTTCTAATGTTTTTATTGATTTATTTAGATGGTTTTAAGCTTACTATTTGAGCATGTTAATTTACTTTTTGTTACTACTACAATTTATAGGCCCATAGAAGAATTGTCATGCATGAAGCTTCGAAGGACCTGGAGGCGAAGAACATATGTCCATCTAGTTTTGGTTTATGAAAGATATGAAGACGACAATGCAAGAATACTTGCGCTGTTTTATGTGCAAGGATAGGAAGACACTTATTTAACTTTTCTATGTTAGGATCCTAAATATGTTTATTACAACAACAACAACAACAACAGACCCAATCCCGCCGGAGCGGGGATCCTAAATATATCCTAAATATGTTTAACATATTTAACATAAACATATCCTAAATATGTTTATTGATTCTCAATATACTATTTGTATATCTGATATGGTTCTCTAATAGAAATGTGCTATTTCTTAATCTACATATGGATTTTTCTACAACAATTGTCTTACTGTTTGTTAAGCAAATGTTCATTTTTTTTGCATAGTCTTCTGCAAAGCATGCTTCTAACTGAAAGATCTTATGATATCAACAAGTATCTTCACTTTCATCTTTGTAACTGGATAAATTTCTGGGTTGAAGATGAAGAAAACCCAAAAGGATTTATAATGGGGACAAAAGTATTAATGTGTATGGACTAAAGTACCCTCGAATACATGACAAAAATCAGACATTGACTTTGGCATTAGTGGTCAAGGGACTAGTTTGGCATTAAAAACCCAAGTTTTGGACTCCCAACGATGATAAATGTCTGGTTTGTCCTATCGCGATGCTTCTGTACAAGTTTAGGGACCAATGGTGTATTTTAGTCTAGTAATAATCTTAACAACCCTTAAGTATTATCCTAAAGATAAAGTTGCTTCTTAGCACATATTGGCATCATCTGTGTTGGTAGCTTTAGTTCAGTTACCATAATATTGTTTGCATGCAGATATTTTTTTGTGGGTTGAGGTGTAAATTTCCGTATCATCTTCTCTATTTGAAAGCTGATCGCACACATCTACAAAAAAAAAAAAAATGTCTGCTAGGGCTGAGCATCAAAGGTCCAAAACCGAACCGGACCGACAAAACCGACCGAACCGACAAAAACCTAGCCGACCCGACAGCCTGTCGGTTCGGTTTTGGTTTCATGTTTTACATGTTTCGGTTTGGTTAGGTTCTGACCGACCAAAACCGACAAAACACACCTAAATACACCTAAACGAATCGAACCGACGGACCGACACAAAACCAGACCCACGGCGCCGTCGGTTCGGTTTCAGTTTAGGTTTTTTATGAATTTCGGTTTTGTCGGTTCGGTTCGGTTTTGGTCTGATGCTCAGCCCTAGCGTCTGCCACTTAAGTGGCTTGTAAAGTCGAGAGGTGGTTGGGGTATGGTGGCACGAGGGTGGCGGCGCCACTTTCGCTTCCACGTTGGATCTGGCGGGCATCATCGTTACGATACCTCATGGTCTTGGAGATTTGAGTATGAGTTATGAGATCCTTTTGATTTTGGCTTGTAAACGAACCCAAAAATGGAAAGTACATTAAACATCTAGCTAAAAAAACTCGATTCCAAAAATAGCCGATGGCAACTGGGCGATTGGATAATCACATTAAATTAATTTTTGACAAGTGTTTTATGTTTTAATTAAAAAGGGTACATGTGTGTAAGTGTTGCGTAAGCTAGGTGTACTTGAGGCGCCTTAAGTTTTGTTGGGCGACTCATGTTCTGTTTTTTATTGAAAAAAGTCAAAGAAGAAAAATAATTAAACAATCAAAAATTAAATTGTTCGACTTGTACTTTTTGACGACTTTTTGTATTTACTTTCTTGTCCAAATAATAGGTGGAAATGTTTTTCAATTTTCTTTTTAATTCATTAACGTTGCGTTTTTTTACTGTAGTTTTGAGGAAAAATGAAAGAAAATAAAAAGAAACTGTGAAGAGCTTGTGTTCTGCAGTTTTTTAAGGCAAAAGTAAAGAAAAAATGAGTGATTTTTGAAGAAAAACTCAGTTTAAAAGGACGAAAAGGTATAAAAACAGATAATAAACGCTCTTAAAACGTAAGGAAAACAGACGAAAATGTATAAAGATGGACGAAAACGGATGAAAACGAACGAATACGTAATAAAAAAATAGGGACTAAATTTGTTACACCCCACAAACCACATGTACCTTAGTTTTAAGGGTATTTATGTCATTTCAGTCCCACTTAACGGTCAAACTAACGAAAAAAGTGGTCAAAGGACCAAACCCGTTACGGGTCAAAACCACGAGGAGAGGATCCGTTAAAAAAAAGTCTAGGGAAGATTTTCGTTATACCCGGTAAATCACAGGGACAATTTTCGCAATTAACTCTTGTTTTTGTTGTCACCACTATCATGTTATGCTCGCGCGTTACACCGAGATAAACGTGTATTGTATGTTAGGTCACCCGAAAAAGTTACTTGAATGAGTGCGGGGAGCGTGAGCGTTAAAAAACTCATTTAACATCATGTGTATTAGTAAAAAGTTTAACAAAGTGAACGTAACAAATAAAAGTAGAGTATTATGAGTTTATAATATAGTTTATGTAAATTGTAAAGTTGAAAGATAAGAGGATCCAATAGTAAAAAGGGTGTTATTAAAAATTTGTAAGGAATGCTACTTGGATGTATCATATATAAAGATTAAGGGTCTGTTTGGTACAATGTTTTTACCGGAATTGAATTTAGAGTGTCACTATAACAATGAGACTATGATTACGAAAGTGATTAACGGTGCGTTTGGTTTGTTATAAGGAATCACTATCGGTAATGGTATAATTATAGGGTGGAATGAAAATAAAGATATCATTGTTGATATTGTTGTTCGGTTTGTTAATATGGTATGAGTGTTTGATTTCAAAAAGTGGGCCTATTTATTTTTTTAGGTGGTGATTAATAAATAAAGTAGAGGGACCCACGGGAATCCCTAAAAAACCCACCTCTACCCACTTCAATAGATCTATCACTATGAAATGATAGTTTGATTGTGATAATAGTAAAACAAACATCTTTAATGCCTATGAAAGTATTACTTGATTCCCATTTTCACATACCAAATGTAACACCCCCAATTTCGTGATACGCAGCGGAATTCAAACTGGGTGTTACTTCATGGCACAACAGTCATAATAATAGAAAACGATCTCTAAAGGAGTCGTTTTAAGAAAGCTTTATCATTCAAATATACCAGAGTTTACAAAATAGGTCCCAGTTGGTTCCATTGTTTACAAAATACATTAATATAAGTCTTTGATGTTTTGTGAATGATAAATTATTTATAGCCTTCTTGATCTTGTCCTTGCCCTTCCGTGCCAACTTCCGACATTATGGACCTGAAATACATGCTTAAAACTGTCAACACAAAGGTTGAGTGAAATTCATAGAGTTTAGGAAATCAGTTGAACACAATATTCATAACGTGAGGTAATTAGTCTCACATTTATGGTTTAGAAAACAAAACAGTTATTATTCACTAAGCATCATGCAATCAAGGCGTTAACTTGCTGTCATATAATAGTAACTGATGCCACAAGTAGGTAAAATTTGCCGTTTTACCTGATGTACTCAAATATAGTGCGTTTGTTTACCGGACCTGGTCAAACAAACGGGATTCGTCAATCCCGATAGATCTATCCACAAGATTCGCGCTCACTTCACTCGTGATTAATGATTCATGATTTAGGGACTTAAGATTGGCAAATGCGGTAACTTAGTGCAAGTAAAATAATCAGATAAGTATAGAATTTGAAAGCAATGTGTTCGGTTTAAAATAAAGCATGTATCTCCCCCAAGGGTTTGTAAAACAATTAAGTAATAGAAAGTGGGGCTATGAACTCACCGAGAGTTGATGATGTTAACTACTAACGGATGTGATGGATAAGTCGGAAGACTTCTACGTGCAACCTAAAAATGAAATGTTGCGACTTAAGTTTGGAATAATGTTTAAGAAAACATAAACCATCCTATATATATATATATTCCTATGTTGATCATGATGTAGTCAATTATCATATGATGTTTATAGAAAGATCTTTAATATGTGAAAACGTATTTAGTTTATAGATATCATACTACCGTTCGGGCCATCATAATTCAGAGGTCATGCAGTAAACGTTCGAGGAGCTAGGACACTTTAATTCGTAAATCCAAAGAACTCGTCGATACGTTTAACTCAAATGAACCCCTCACATGAAGCTCCCTACTATTGTAGCACTTAGTAAATACAACATATGTTTTGAGTGAAGATTGTTATAACAAAAAGTTTATCATGTTTTAATAACTATCTAGTTCTTACAAGTTCTCGTTGTTTCATAAATATAATTACCATAGTTAACGGTCTTGGGCAAACAAGCCTTGAGGCTTTAGCCATGGCCTTGCCGTGACTTTGGTCTTGACTACCATGGTCTTGAGACTTAGCTTTGACCTTAGCCGTAGCCGTGGTCTTGGCTTATGGCCATTAGGCCTCTTGGTTTGCTTTTAGTTGTGACAAAAGTATAGTTATGAGACTATATTTACGGCAGTTTTTGTTTTTGAAATATTTTGGCCTATTTATGTGTTTTCAAGGTCCGAGCTTCTTTGAAACGAAAGGAAAACGTCGTTCCGGACAACTTTCGTGTTTTAACTTTTTGATGATTCAGACCAGAAGTACCACTTTTAAAAAGACAGAACTAAAAACAGCTTATACATGGTAGTTTTGGCGTTTAGGTTTCGCCAACTTCTTTTGCTTATAACTTTTGACTCGTTTGTCCGTTTCGGGTGATTCAAATTGCTATGTTTACCTTTTTATCTTGTCTACCATATTATGTAAGTTAGAAAGTCCTTATGTTACTGTTTTTAATGGTCTCACATGTGTAGAATATGACTAGTTTACTAGTTTGTTACTTTTATGACAATATGTGAATTAAAACAAGTGATTGAGTATATGTACATCATGAATCAACATAGTAACTATATATATAGTATGAAATAGTTAAGATTATGAATAATAAAGATGAGATGATGGTGGTGATAAGTTGCTTACAACTTTTGGCTTTCAATAAGAAAGGAGTAACTTAGTAAGGATAGGACTTTGATTGATCGCGTAAGACTTCGGATTGAGCTAGCTTTCAACACCTTGGAACCATTGCAAACTTGAAGAGTTGGTGATGAAGTACTAAGTGACTTGAGTGGATTTAAACTCAAGAAGATCACTTAAACTTGCTAGAGATTTGATGTAGTAGCTTGATCTTTGGAACTTCCTTGCATAAACTTGGAGTTTATAGATCAAATGATGGAAGATGTGAATGTTTTAGGGTATGAACGACCAAAATCAGCATGTGAGGGAGTTTATGATGTATTTCACTTCCTATTTATAGGAGGGTAAGTTTGGTTAACCATATATTGGGTTAATTATTAACCATGGTTAAGTTAGGACACTTGTAATGATCAAAATGAACCTTGGTTAGGATTAAGCCACCAATATGATGACTCCCCCCCCCTAAGTCGGCCATATAGTGATAAGATGACTTAGGTGGATAGTTTTGATCTTATCTTGAGTTTAGAGCATGATTTGATTCCGTTAAATGCCAACCGTAAGTCGTTAAGCCATAAAACGTAAAACCGGGTATCGTAAAAATATGAAACTTGTAGGAATGATGAAACTCATCATTATACTCCATCTAAAAATATAAAATGGGTGATAAATCTCATTGGGTGCAAAAACGCTGCTTAAAGCTGGAAATACGGGTCAAAAACGCGTAATTCGCAGTTTATCGGAAAAGAACGAAATTTCAGGGAAATGATCGTGAATTTATTTAGAGTAGACTAAAATTAGTCTAAAAGTTATATGAGATGTCAAACTTTGGTTTTTGTCGTACGTGGGATAACTTAACAGTTATACGTGAAGTTTAAAAGTTACTCGATTTAAGCAAAAACGTAGAACGTACAAGGTTAATTCCTTTATGGTCAAAGGAGGAGGGAAATATTTTTGACTTTTCCAAAAAATATTAAAGTGTCAAAAACATATTAGAAACACAGTGTAGGAATCGTTAAGTCTGGATGTAAGTAGAATTGTTTATAACGTAAGTTTAGTTTTTGTTCTGCGCTGGGCTTATTTGGTAATATTAAAAATAATAAATCTTAAAAATTCTCAAATTAATCATGAGTGATCTAAAAATTTATCTGATGCGAGGAAAATTGTCATAGTTGATTTTCGTTATGCGCGTGATGTTTAAACGGTGGATCGTTTAAAACGAAACTTTAAAACGATGTTTACTTAATAACTTTTGCGAAAACGATCTAATGATGGTCGAACTCTCAGGTTATTACTAAAAAAATTTATCTTACGAGAATGTGGATTAAAATTTTTACGGGATGAATAGTGAAAGTGAATAGTAAATGTGAATAGTAAAAGTGAATAGTAAATTCTTGAAAATGAAAAGTAACCTAAAAATGCGGGTGGTTACAGTCTCACCCCCTTAATGGGAATTCCGTCCCGGAATTCAGGGTGTGTTACCCGATGTTGAATTGTCTAGGGAAATGTAGATGTATACGCCAAATTCTAATCTTTGTGTTCTCAAGTTTCTAGTCATAGAATGTATTATGTACCATGTGGCTTAAGTTGATAACCTAAAGGGTTTTGTTAAAATCTTATAGTGTCCAATATACCTAAAGTTTGGCTTTCCCGATTCTCAAAACGAATCATATCTTATTATATCGAGGCTATCAATAAAACCTTAATTTCTAACATGAAGTTTTTGGTGATAGTGTGCGGCATGGAGCCTAATTTATATTTGTATAGTTTCCTTAGTTGTTTCGTGGGTGATCTCTGAACATCTTAGCCCATCAATTGGTTAACTAATACTTTCGTCTATATAGTGCCTCAAAATAGAATAGTTTTGTTGTTGTTAGGGTAACTGTTGTTAATCAAGGGTGTAAGATGTTGTTGATGTGAAATGGTTTGTAATGATGTGATAACTGTCGTTGTAGGGAAAGTTTTGTTAGTGGCAAGTGGTTATCCAAACCATTTCCAAAGTTGATCCTGTATTAGGTGGTTTCGAGATGAAGGCTATATCGTATAGTGTTTATGTCTACTAGTGTTTCAAAGAAACGTGATACTGTGAAGTTTTACATACTGAATTTCAATGGGGTTCAGATAATGATGTGATATGTTTGACGATTAGAAGAGTGTAGCGTACACTTACTATTATTCTTAGGTAGAGATGTCAAGTTTGTTTTAAAATCATAAGTGAATGACGGAATGATATCCTTGAAACCTAATCGGGCTAGTACTTCTAAGAAATGACGAGAAGATTTGATGAATGTAGAGAAAGTTGCTGAACTTCAGCTTTTGTAGATGATGAGTCACTTTGTCCTTTAGAAATCCTATTTCTTGTATTTCCATTAGGGAAATTGATAGACTGTGACGGGTTTCATGTAAAACAATATCATATATTGTTTATAAGATAATTTTTAGAGACTATTGTATAACTTACAATATCTGAGGAGTAATTGAGACCATTGTGCAACTCACAATGTCTAGGAAATAATAGAGACCGTTGTGCAACTCACAATGTCTTGAGAAATGATAGAGAGACCATTGTGTAACCCACAATGTCTTGAAAAATGATAGAGAGATCATTGTGTAACCCACAATGTCTTGAGAAATGATAGAGAGATCATTGTGTAACCCACAATGTCTTGAGAAATAAACGAGACCACTGTAGGATTTATAGTGTCTGAGAATGTAATAGAGACCACTATAGGATTTACAGTGTCTTGCAAAATGAATGAGACCATTGTATCTCACAATGTCTGGGAAGTAGGAAAAACCATTGTAGTTAGTTACAATGTCTTGGATAAAGTTTCGTAATCCTAAAAAGCACGAGTAGATGCATGATTGGGAGATTAGGAAAATATGATTGTGCCGTAATGCCTTAGAATAGGCATACGTAGATATGTTGAGTACTTTGTTTATGATTGAAATTATGTCAAGGGTATATATCAATATACTAGTATGTTTTTATAGCTTAAAATGCCTAAAAGTCACATAATCGTCTGGAGGATGGAAGGCACGGAGAACGGAAGGCTATAAAATGTTTTTGTTTGTAAAAGTAGTTATACTTTAAGTCTCAATTAGACCCGTTTCTCTATAACTGTGGCTCTGATACCAATCTGTAACACCCCCAATTTCATGATACGCAGCGGAATTCAAACTGGGTGTTACTTCATGGCACAACAGTCATAATAATAGAAAACGATCTCTAAAGGAGTCGTTTTAAGAAAGCTTTATCATTCAAATATATCAGAATTTACAAAATAGGTCCCAGTTGGTTCCATTGTTTACAAAATACATTAATATAAGTCTTTGATGTTTTGTGAATGATAAATTATTTATAGCCTTCTTGATCTTGTCCTTGCCCTTCCGTGCCAACTTCCGACATTATGGACCTGAAATACATGCTTAAAACTGTCAACACAAAGGTTGAGTGAAATTCATAGAGTTTAGGAAATCAGTTGAACACAATATTCATAACGTGAGGTAATTAGTCTTACATTTATGGTTTAGAAAACAAAACAGTTATTATTCACTAAGCATCATGCAATCAAGGCGTTAACTTGCTATCATATAATAGTAACCGATGCCCCAAGTAGGTAAAATTTGTCGTTTTACCTGATGTACTCAAATATAGTGCGTTTGTTTACCGGACCTGGTCAAACAAACGGGATTCGTCAATCCCGATAGATCTATCCACAATATTCGCGCTCACTTCACTCGTGATTAATGATTCATGATTTAGGGACTTAAGATTGGCAAATGCGGTAACTTAGTGCAAGTAAAATAATCAGATAAGTATAGAATTTGAAAGCAATGTGTTCGGTTTAAAATAAAGCATGTATCTCCCCCAAGGGTTTGTAAAACAATTAAGTAATAGAAAGTGGGGCTATGAACTCACTGAGAGTTGATGATGTTAAGTACTAACGGATGTGATGGATAAGTCGGAAGACTTCTATGTGCAACCTAAAAATGAAATGTTGCGACTTAAGTTTGGAATAATGTTTAAGAAAACATAAGCAACAGAAGTTGGCGAAACCTAAACGCCAAAACTACCATGTATAAGCTGTTTTTAGTTCTGTCTTTTTAAAAGTGGTACTTCTGGTCTGAATCATCAAAAAGTTAAAACACGAAAGTTGTCCGGAACGACGTTTTCCTTCAATAACAAAGAAGCAACATTTCATTTTTAGGTTGCACGTTTCATTTTTAGGTTTATACATGGTAGTTTTGGTTTATGTTTTCTTAAACATTATTCCAAACTTAAGTCGCAACATTTCATTTTTAGGTTGCACGTAGAAGTCTTCCGACTTATCCATCACATCCGTTAGTACTTAACATCATCAACTCTCAGTGAGTTCATAGCCCCACTTTCTATTACTTAATTGTTTTACAAACCCTTGGGGGAGATACATGCTTTATTTTAAACCGAATACATTGCTTTCAAATTCTATACTTATCTGATTATTTTACTTGCACTAAGTTACCGCATTTGCCAATCTTAAGTCCCTAAATCATGAATCATTAATCACGAGTGAAGTGAGCGCGAATATTGTGGATAGATCTATCGGGATTGACGAATCCCATTTGTTTGACCGTGTCCGGTAAACAAACGCACTATATTTGAGTACATCAGGTAAAACGGCAAATCTTACCTACTTGGGGCATCGGTTACTATTATATGACAACAAGTTAACGCCTTGATTGCATGATGCTTAGTGAATAATAACTGTTTTGTTTTCTAAACCATAAATGTGAGACTAATTACCTCACGTTATGAATATTGTGTTCAATTGATTTCCTAAACTCTATGAATTTCACTCAACCTTTGTGTTGACAATTTTAAGCATGTATTTCAGGTCCATAATGTCGGAAGTTGGCACGGAAGGGCAAGGACAAGATCAAGAAGGCTATAAATAATTTATCATTCACAAAACATCAAAGACTTATATTAATGTATTTTGTAAACAATGGAACCAACTGGGACCTATTTTGTAAACTCTGAGATATTTGAATGATAAAGCTTTCTTAAAACGACTCCTTTAGAGAACGTTTTCTATTATTATGACTGTTGTGCCATGAAGTAACACCCTTGAATTCCGCTGCGTATCACGAAATTGGGGGTGTTACACCAAACACACCCTAAATGTGTTTGTTTTGTTATCATAGTCATAGATTCATTACACACCAATTTGGTGTCTATGAAATCCATTCCCGCGGGCCCCTCTCTTTTTCACTACAGAATTCAAATATCTATACACTTTTTCATTCCATATTTTATCTACCAAACATAAACAATCGTAATAATACACTTTTTCATATCCATTGTCATTTTATCTCATACCTACCAAACTAGATACCCATTGTGATTCCTAGCAACAAACCAAATGACCCCTTAAAGATTCTTTAAAGGCTCGTTTGTTTTGAGGGGTGTGGGTTTTAAAATTGGGGATGACATTCTCATAATTGGTGATCTACATACCCCACCAAAAGGGGTGGTATTTCAACAAAATCTTTGTTCCCATTTTCTTCTCTCTCATACAAAACTCATTAATTGCATTGATTTTCAAAATTATGTCTAACCAAACAACATTTTTAAACAAGGAATATTATATCCACTCACAAAATCCATATAAATCACTCACACGCTGAGGTGTCACCCACTAATTGGTGGATTTTATTATATTTTCTATTTCTTCTCTCCCATTCCACCAATCAATGGATGACACCTCAGCGTGTGGGTGATTTGTGTGGATTTTGTGAGTGGATGTAGCATCTCTAAGTTTAAATAGTTAAACCAAATCCTAAACCAACCATCTATAAGTCCCATACCCAATGTGAACCCGGACTTTAAACCAAACGAGCCCTAAAAATGTTGTTTGGTCATTTCCACACCCCTGACACAAAACTTGGACTCCAAAATTTCAATCCACTTTGGTTGGGTTTTGGTGGGTTTTGTAAATGTGGACCAATCATTTTTTTTATTTGATGCTTTTTTGTGAGCCACATATAATTCTATTATTTTTCTTATTCTTATTCTTTTTAATTTTAAATAAATATATAAAATATATTTATCAGTCATTTATTTTCTCTTTCTTCATTTAATTTAAAATCCAAATCCTAAGCTCATCTACAAACCAAACGAACACTAAAATCCCTTTGTTTTACTATTCATTTAAGATTGTTCGTGAATTGATATTAAGGGGAGATCGAGGAAATGATTTTGTTTTTAGCATGGTTCTAAAAAGCGCTAAAAGGCCTGCAAAGATGTGAGGTTTGGTCATGCCGCATGCCACGCCAAATATGATATAAATGTATAAATATTTTAATATTTTGTACCACCCTGGCACACTTTATAAACTCAAAAGCTTCGCATTGGCCGCTAAGGCGTGAGGCTTGGTCATGCCGTCACGCCACGCCACACCTCACGCTATTTATAACCATGGTTGTTAGGTTGAGTGGTGATTCAAACAATGAAATGCAAATTTTTAATTATAGACTAGGCGTGTATCTATGCATAATAATGGGATGTTCTAGCGGCAAACGGTTATAGTTGTGATAATGTCGTCAAGTGTTTCGTGTAACGTTTATACATAAAATGTAGAATAATCAAAATATAATTGATATCTGTTGTAACATGCGATAATTCGACTCAAAGAAAAATTCTTAAGATGTATCAAAGAACATATAAAAACCTTAGTGAAACTGAAATGAAAATATTACATCAATTATGAAATAACTAACAATGCACGATATTCGTCTCGGAAAACTTATTGGTACACGACATTTGAGGTGTAGACTCCTTCTTAACCGAACTCTTGAATAGTCTATACTAATAATTTTGTAGTTATACGTGATATCCCTATAGACAACGCAACATACAGCTAACCAAGCAATAAACAAAGTTCGGAAAATAGACACCCACATTTAGAATTGTCTGGCCCTGAGCTTTATTGATAGTCATGCAAAACTAAGGCGCATAAGAAACAGTTTTCTCTTGAGTTTAAAAAGGAACATCTCTTCTTCAAATGGAGCAAGAGAAATTCTCGGCAAGAGCACTCTAATACTAACTCATCTTTGTTTAACAATAAAATCAGCATTTTTTTCATCATTCATTTCTATCAACTTATAAACTATATCAATAAACTTAACTATGAATTAACACAATAGTAAAAAGAAGTTTATGATGTTTTATATTGTAGAGACGTGAAAGATTTTTAGAAATTATTAATATTATAATTAAATAAAAAAGCATCCTCTCTTGATTTATAAACTACATTATAAAACAAAATTGTTAAAAGTTATCATTCCTAATCTTAGTTTTTGAAATTTAATGTGAGAACATTGTTAGGTTTTTATTTTTAAATATTATTCTATAATACATTTATGAAAAACATGAAACTAAATTAATCTATGTTTTACTTGGCTATGTTCCTTTTTATTAACCTAGGCTCCCGACAGCAAAGTCAATTTCATAATATGAGATAGGGATGAGCAGGGTGTCAAATTGGTACTGAACCCGTACTGAATTAGTGGTATCATTTTTTCCCGAGTATGAAAGGGGGTACCGGCACCGGACCAGACCGGATTCCAGTACCATAACCGGTACCGGAAAATCGGTCTTTGTAACCGGTAATGGAAAATGGTACTTATTCGGTTCTTCCCGTTTTTTGTTAAACCAAAAAAAATCCATATTTCATGCTAGTAACTTTCTTTACAGCAACAAAAAAAGGACAAAACGTGCATTTTCAAGTGATTTTGAACCACAACGTGCCAAAAAAATGTAACAAATAATTAAATAAACAAGTCACCAGAATAGTTTTAACATGAAAACTTTCCAAAACTTATAAAAACAAAATCATATAAAATCGTTCAAAATAAACAAACTAAAGCATTTTCAACAAAAAACAATTAATCTTGTGTAATTGTATTCCCATTGGCAATCTCATATGCTTAACAGGGTTTAATTTTTTGGAGGGTTTATGAAGGATCTATAGTTGTCACAGTAAGTTTTTTGGACGTTTGGTTTCTTTCTTTATGTTTTACATGACTATTATTTGCATAGAACGGGCCCAATAGGTGTTTGGACATGACTACTCAAATTTCAGGATTTTTTCGGTACTATCCCGCTTTGATATCGGTACCGTATTAGTGGTCCTGAATTTTTTTGGCTCGATTCATTGTACCGATCTCGTACCATGTATCGAGATTCGGTACCATTTTTGGTACGGTTCCGATTCGACGTCAGGATTCGGGTCGAAATGCTCATCTTGATATGAGACAACATGCATTTGAACAAGTGCAATATTCGTATCATTTAAAAAAAATATATTGGTGCGACGCACGAGTAATTTTATGTCAAAATCACCAAGGCATGAAAAGCAAAGAGTTATGTCAACACTAGAGTCTATTTATGTCAACACTAAAAGTCTATTTATGTCAGCACTAGAAGTACTCTTTGTCTTTTTCTATGATTGTGTATCTAAGTTCATCCACAATGCTCTTAGGTGTCATAGTTCAATAGAGGAATATTATGACATGGCAAAGGTTAATGCATTGTGAAACATACAAATGGCACATTGTGTAATGATGGATCCTATCTGTTTGAACCCATATAATGCACTAATGGCGGGCCACTCTAATGTTTATTTATGTCATTTATAATAAAATATTGAAACTTGATACCATATAATGGAGTAATGGTGGGCCACTCCAATATTTATTTATTTCATTTATAATAAAATATTAAAGCTTGACAGGCTATTGATTTCAGAAACATTTTTTTCATTATGAGTATTTTTTATAAAGGTATAGTGTGTTGATGTGGCAAGCTATTGAACTCAAAAATATTTTTTGCATTGAGGATGCCCTAACAAAATATGAGAAACAAAGTTTTGTATTTTCTTCAGGTTTACACGACATTAATATGATTCAGCTCTCACACAAATCACATAAGTAAGCATGGATCCCCAACAGACCCATGTATAACACTAATGCAACATGAAATGCCAATTACAAAGACACGAAACCTAACGCGCCAAGTGGCATGTCCACTAAAAAGACACGAAAAACATTCATGCATCAACATCACAACCGCTCCAAAGAGTTGAAATTCTATCACGCTAAGTGTCAAGTTCACCCGAAATGTGAAACTCAATCAGAAAAATTCAACGACATGACTGCTTCAATGACACTAACCCCGCCATTAAAGGGGTTGAATGAAAGATAAAAATAGTTACACATGTACGTACATAAAGAAGTGTCAAAAATCTAGTAACGACATCATCCCGTTATTAAAAGAATAATGAGCTATAAGTAGCAAAGTTGATCATCCCGCAAAACATTATGGGGATGGTAGCTATAAACGAATGCACAAAGCTTGATATATAGCCAAGAAACAAGGTTCGAATACGAACGTAATCCCGTCAGAAAAGAATATAAACTTGTAAAAATCTGCACAAAAGCTTAATACATATTGTCGACGATGTTCAAATCAAGACATCGTTACACCTATAAAACATAAAAAAAGGCAATAAATTGCGGTTACCCAAATCTTAAAATATAACGGCAATAATGTTCAAATTAATATATTGTCCCACTGTTAATGCCATAACTGCGAACACGCATAACTTAATACATAATATCAACAATGTCAAAATCAAGACATTATCTCATCATTAAAGCCATACAAAAGCAATAAATATATACAAATATCAATATATACTAAGGTTAATAATTAAATAATAACGCTCACATCAATTACGTATTTATTGAGTTCGAAAACGTCTCACATGATAGCACACTTGAGATTCTGCTTATTTTCATTGGTTAAATGGTACAGTATTTCTCTTGATTCTTTTTTATGGATCGCCTACTTCTAAATTCTGGAAAGCTTACTTACAATAGTGTTTTCTCGTCTCTTAAACCCTCTTGCCTCCAGCGGTTAATCGGATAAAATTCCCTCATGTTCGATACTTCAATTTATGTTTTAATTTCTCACATGACACACTTGTTGGGTCAAAACACAAACTACACATTATTACTTTTGTGACTCTAGTGTCATGGTTATCTATGTAATCATGACCCATAACACATGTTTACAAAACTTTAACTAACATGTTCATAATGGTATTACTTGCACAATATTCAAATGGGTACTAGTTAAAAATGCTCTCAATTATTACTAAAGTCGATGCATGCTACATCGCCTATATAGACTCGGGAGCTTAATGGTGTGACCCATATTTTACTACTTATGGAAACAACAAATTGATAATTGCAGCACACACTCATGAATACATGACCCCATATACTGAAGTTGAATCACATTACTACACATTCGTGGCTCAACAGATTCATGAAACTATCTGATGGACATTATTGAGAGATGTATGTACAACTATGTATAACTTACTCATGAAGTAAACAAACCAGTTGCGATAAATGCTTAACATACTTTTAAAAAAAAACTCATTATGCTTTCTCTACTAATTTTATTGTCATTTTACTTTATTATGTTCTATCAAATTTTTATTGTGCTACTATTTTTGCCCCGTTTTTATTTTTTATGCCACGTGTAAAATAAATTGCTTATGTGTTATTAATGAGATGGCATTATTAATGAGATGGCACTATAACTAGTTTGTGGAAAACTAGAAGGGGGGGGGGGTTGAATATTTTTACCAATTAAAACTTCGTTTTAAAACATTTAGATCGACTTATGTCAATCTATTTGGTTGTTTATGTTAGACGTTGATAGATAGATATATAAACGTGTAATGAAAGATAGAGAGTAAGAAGCACATAACCACGACACGAGTATTTATAGTGGTTCGGCTACAAGGACACCTTCCTTGCCCTACTCCACTCCCCGAGTCACCTACTCGAGAGTTCGTAAACACTACACGACACCAATCTCCTTATGGCGGAGAAGCCTTCACAACGTCGCCTACTCTTTTTCCGGTACTAGGCTAACCACATGATTCTTTCACTCCAAGGTGAACCACACCTATCACAACGTCGCCTACCATTTATTAGGTACTAGGCTAAGCACCTAGTTCCATTACTATGGAGGAACTACTACCCAACACAACACAACACCTAATCTCAAGGAGATCCACTCCTTGTTACAACACCATCAAGGATATCACCATCCTTGGAAATAAACTAATACTTATACGTATAACGATACACCTCATCGATTATACGACCTAGGCATTCTTCCCTAATGCCACTTGATTTGATTCTTAGGCATCCTTCACTAATGACTTTGACACAACGTTTGACACCTTTCACTAATGCCTTTGTCTTAACATCTTTAGCATTCTTCACTAATGCTTTTGACACGGACGTTAAGCACCTTTCACTAATGCTTTCGTCTTGACTCTTTCGGCATCCTTCACTAATGCCTTCAACACAACATCTACGGAGGAAGAAAGAACTATCAACAAGAGAACCTCAGTTGTCTTGATGATGACAAAGCATGGCAACTTATGGACTTGAGCTTGCTCGACTTCAAGAAGTGGTGATCTCGCCTTTAAGAGGAACCTAGAGAATCACACAAAAACAAAAGACAAACTACATAGAAGGATCCCTTAGGATCAGTGGTTAGAGAGGTACAATACTTGGAGAAAGTATGTGTGAAAGTGGTAAGCAAAAAGGAAGAAATGGCTCACTATTTATAGAGGAAAAAGTCTATTGTTCCCCGGATCCCACGGATCCCTCCCATAAGGGATCTGGCTAGCGTAAAGCTAGGGATCCGTGGGACGCTCCTCTTTACCCATGGGTATTTTGGTTATGGGTCATGGGTCATGGGTTATGGGTTGATCCATGGATTTCTTACTAGGTACAATGTATCTTATAGGTTCAATGTACCAAGTCAAGTGGTTTGGATAATACCATGGATTATGGGTCAATACCATTTGTAGTTTTGGCCCATTTTAGTATATACTAGTTAAGTATATATTTACCCGAATCTGTAAACACTAGTTGTTGTACATATGTATTACTAAATCATAAAATCACTTATACTTGTTTTAGTGTTTTATGTGGAAGCGTAAGTGTGTTAGAAAACTATTGGCTCAAACAGTTTACGTATTTTATTTGTTTCGATAAAATGATTTTACGTTTGTTAATGACAAAACATTAGAAGACCGTAAAATATAAATAAACGTTTTACGGCTTATTTGTATTAACATAGTTGACATCAACTCTCACAGTGATCATTTCCTGCTCAATAAAAACACTCACAAAACCCTAGTTTCATATCATGTAAATCTGTCAAAATTGGCTTCGATCACTTAAAGGTATGTTAATATAAACATGTATTTATCATTTTATGGTTGTTAATTTGTCTTGTAAATGCTCAATTTTCAAACCCCTAATTTGTATCTGAAACCCTAATTTTGCAGATTTGGTCAAAGATGTCTAATTTCACCATCAACCTTTATTATGATGGTTTTTTCGTGAGTAACCCACTTCAGTATCTGGAAGGGGATCATCGTGTAGTTAAAGACATTGCATTTGAAGGGCTAATATTTAGTGAGTTTTTTAAACTTATGCGCACACTAGTTCGTCTTACACCTAAGTCCTTTTACTACATTAAAACTGGTGTCCCACTAAATATAGGTTTGAAAGATCTTAAAACAGATGAACATTTACATGAGTTTGTTACAGCAGCCTTTGAAAATGATTGTAAGATGGACATATATACTGAGAATAGTGGTTATAATGTTATGGAAATGGTCAAAGATGATAACTTGGTCTGTCCAGATAATGATAGTGACTTCTCTGATAATGACAATCAAGAAAACCTAGATGATGTTAAGGAAATTGTGGATTTTCAAACAGAGGGTGAGGAAAATGTCAAAATACCAAAAATTTCTACTGATGATCCTTGGTTGAATAAATTAGTTGGGAATGGTAAATTCATTGTTCATATGGATGATCCAATACACTACAAGAATCTGATGGAATACCCACGAAAATTACCCACACTCATTCTTTGGAGGGAATTTACCCACCCGTTACCCACGATCAGTGACATTCAAAGTCGATTTTATTTTCCCTCGAATTTCCCACGGATTTACCCACACAAATAGCCACATAAATATATTTGAGGGAAATTTAGTGGGAAAATAATTGGCGCCAAAACATTCCCCACGTATTACCCACATCATGAGTTCTTGTGGCTATATTTGTGGGTAATTTAGTGGGTAAATGTTATTTACCCACGAAATACAAATATCCTTTTTATCGGTGGGTGAGTTCATGTGGGTATTTTGTGGGTGAATATATACCCATGACTTTACCCATCTTATTGTTTGTGTGGGTATTTTGCAATGAGCAATTGCCTATGGACAAGTTGTAGGTAGGGGTGTTAGTCGGGTCGGGTTGGTCGGGTTCGGCTTCAATTGGTCGGGTCAACTCGAGTTGAGGGTAAAAAAAAACCCGAACCCGACCCTCTTTAGTGGGCGAGTTTGGGTCAACTCGGGTCGGGTTCATTCGATTCTAGTTCGAGTCTAAGCCATTTAAGAATCATATATTTTTAAGGTGTTTACTGTTTAAGCATGAAAGTTAAAATGATAAAACAATAAAAAGATGCAAATTTGAAGCATCATATTTGTTACAAACTAGCCAAATGATAAAAATGTTCAACTTGCAAAGTGCAATTGCAAAATGAAATAAACACATTCATTTAGTTAATTAGCATACATTATATATGTATGAAATCTGATATACTACTAATAAAGAACAAGTGACCATAGATACAGTTAGGGGTGTCAGTAGGGTTGGGTTGACCTGACCTGACCTGAACCCGATAAGGCTTATCGGGTCGGGTTAAATCGGGTTTAAAAATCTTGTCGGGTTGTTTTGCCCCAAACCCAACAACCCAAAAAAATTATCGGGTCGGTTTAGGGTTGGATAACTAATATTATCGGGTCAACCCGATATGACCGAAAGGGCTGTTACATTGAAATGTTACTTATTTTTGGAAAATTTAGTACTTGCATTCCATAAAAACATGGATAATGGCATGTCAGATCGACATATTTTCACATGATTATCTTTTCGGAACATACATCGTCGTCTAATGATTGAAATTTTGCTAGTGTTGTGTTTTATGCATCATAATCATCTAGTAAAAATGTTTGTATCAAAATTATATAAAGCTTGAAATCACATTTTGTGCATTTTAAGTCAAATGGATTTTCACAAGTTGAAACACATTTCACAAGTTCAATTTTTTTTAGAAAGGCAACAATATTATAACCCGCAAACGGAAAAAAAAACATACAAGCAAAAGGCATCCCTCCCCAATTAATCCAGCAAATTAAAAGGCGAAGAGACCCAAGAGTTCAAACAAAAGACCAAAAGTGTCTTGAGAAAACCAAGGCCTATATTAAAACTATCCCAGTAAGACTTACAAATAAAACACTATCACTTGCCATGAGACTTTGAAATATGACCACATGCATGCTTCTATTCTTTGTCCAATCAGGAGCAAAAAAAGTAGAATATAGGCAAAAGACATACGAGCCAAACGCAACATGCAATTTCTCACTGAAGAAACTGTTGGAATTATATATCAAGACATTCAGATAAATAATCACAAAACATCAAAGTAATAATGCGGAAGCGTATAGGATTTATTAATGAACAATTAATTAACATAAAAGAATATGCGTACCTTTTCTTGATTCTAGCCGAACAAGAATCAAATCCACAAACTAGCAACGGATGAACCCTAATTTGATTTAGTTAGGATTATATGAATTACCCCTTACCGTTTTGTAATTCAATCCAAGATAATAACAAAAGTATGTTATTACTATGTTCTTGTACACACGTACTAAACCGAATTAAAGTAACGCTAGTTTTTATCAAACAAATAACTTGGTTTGTGGAAAAGTTTTGGATCGACACCCAAAGGGATGGACGATCGGTTTGGAGAACAAAAACACACACAAAACAATTTTTAGGGTTTAGCTTATGAGCACAAGAGATGGAAAAATAAAACCCCAAGCCTTGTTTATATACCCAAGCAAACTTGGTGAACAAGTTGGTTTTTCTTTCCTTGTTTTGTGTCCCTAGGCCGATCGGTTAAGGAGTCCCCAAAGGGATTCCGGAACCTTCCCAACTTTTGCAATATGATCCTTTTCCATAAACATTTAACGACCGTTAGTCCATTACATTAATTACTTAACGTCCGTTAGTTATTTCATTTAATAAATAAATAAATATAACATTTATATTTAATTATTAACTTTAAATTCTCATACGTAAAGTGTGCAATCCCATAGTCTCGAGTTCGATCCTAACTCACGTCTACTAATTTATATCCATAAAACTAACAGCTCCCACTTGGATATATCTTAATAGAGTGATCACATTCGGTTAGCGTCTAGCAACACTTCGATGCCTCTAGTACAACTCGAGCAAGGCTCCTGGAAAACCTTTTAATGATTTCTCATTATTATTATCCTTTTGTTTCTAATACCACGTTAAATAAAGATATGGAATTAAGTCATTCTTTATATAACTATTCTGTTTCTCGTTTGTAAGTGATTGACCAAGATTACCGAATCATCTAAACATATTTAGGGGAGATTTGGGTGCGGCCGCACAAACATCTTGTCAACCCTACGAGGGGCCCAGCAGTATTAAACTCCAAATAAGTTTGAAGGAACAAATTCTATCTTGACTACAATAATAACCCACAAACTTTGTAACATTTCTGAAAACAACCCTTATGACTACCAGTTACGTATAGCGTTAAGTTGCTCCACAGAAATGCACTACATTTATGACACTTATCTGGTATCTCAAGTCTGAGGATAACTATTCATAATTTACTTATAACAATATCCACAAAGTAAATTATGTAGTTGGGATAAGTCCTATATTCAATTCATTGAATATCATCTGAAATTGGTATGCATTCTCATCAATATACTTTCAAGTATATTCTACCACATCTCTCAGATTTGTCTTAATTTAATGATACTCCCATATCATTAATCGACAACGGACATTTAGAATAACTTAGTTACTCACGGATTAAACATGCAAATATAGGACAACAATATTATAAATGAAAATAAACATAATCCAAACTTTATTTCATCAAAATAATAAATGTTTTACAATATCCTTTATCCAAATACTAATCACAGTTATGCATGAAACTATTAGCTAAACGAAGTCCAATTCCATTGGCAAGTCCTACAAGCTTGTCTTTAGCTAAAGCCTTAGTGAACGGATCAGCTAAGTTATCATCTGTGTGAACTTTCAGTAGATTTATTTCACCTTCCTGGACTTGTTCCCGAACATAGTGATACTTCCGTAGAAAATGTCTGGTGCCCTTCATGACTCCAGGTTCATTGGCAAATATGATTGCAGCAGAATTGTCACAATACATATCAATAGGCGATTCAATTGAAGGCATAACACAAAGCCCTGAAATGAATTTCCTAATCCAAACAGCCTCCATTGCAGCTTCGGAAGCAGCTATGTATTCGGCTTCTGTCGCAGACATCGCAATCGTACTCTGCTTCTTGCTCTTCCAGTCAACTGCTCCTCCATTGATGACAAAGACATAACCCGTCTGAGACTTCGTATCATCTTTATCACACTGCCAGGACGCATCACAGTAACCTGTAACACCAAGCTCTGTGTCTGGATTTCCACCATACACTAAAAACATATCTTTAGTATTTCTAAGATACTTTAGAATATGCTTAACAGCAATCCAGTGAAGTTCACCCGGATTCTGTTGATATCGACTGGTCATGTTTTGAGCGAACGCCACATCTGGCCTTGTGCATCTCACAGCATACATAATAGATCCTACAGCCGAAGTATAAGGAACTTTCTGCATGCGTGCCACCTTAGCAGGTGTTGAAGCACACATATCGCTACATAAGCCATGCTTTACTTCCATCGGCAAATATCCTTTCTTGGAATTTTGCATACTGAATCTCTTCAATATTTTATCAATGTAAGCGCTTTGACTTAAACCAATTAACCGCTTTGACCTATCTCGGTAGATCTTGATTCCCAGAATGTATGCAGCTTCTCCTAAATCCTTCATAGAAAAACACTTCCCAAGATATGCCTTAACATTTTGCATACTTGGAATGTCTTTTCCCATAATTAATATGTCATCGACATAAAGAATTAGAAAAATTACATCACTCCCACTAACTTTGTGATATACACATGGCTCATCAAGATTTTGAATAAATCCATACCTTTTGATTTCTTCATCAAATCTTTTATTCCATTGCCTTGATGCTTGCTTCAATCCATAAATGGACCTTTGAAGTTTGCATACACGGTTTGGAAATTGTGGATTCACGAACCCCTCAGGTTGCTTCATATAGATGTCTTCATCTAAGCGACCATTTAAGAAGGCGGTTTTGACATCCATTTGCCATATCTCATAATCATAGTATGCTGCTATAGCTATGAGAATTCTAATAGCTCTAATGTCCGCTACAGGAGAAAAGGTCTCCTCGTAATCAATGCCATAAGTTTGAGTAAAACCTTGCGCAACTAGACGAGCTTTATAGACGTGTACATTGCCATCCATGTCAGTCTTAATCTTATAGATCCACTTACTCCCAACCACCGAAGCGTTTGGAGGTAAGTCAACCTCTACCCAGACTTCATTTTCTCTCATGGATTGCATTTCCCCATTCATTGCAACCTGCCATTTAGCCTTGTCAGGACTTGCCATGGCAGCTTTATAACTAGTAGGCTCTCCAAGATCTCCTAACATAGTTTCCTCAACCTCTACATTAAGACATAGACATTCAGGTGCACACGTATTCCTTACGGATCTACGAACGGGAATCACTTCAACTTCTGGTGGAGGACCCAGACTATCAGGTTCTACTGGAAGTACGTTAGTGTTTTCAGAAGGTAATGCATCTTCTTGATCATCTTCCAGATCATAAACTCTCCCACTGAATTCTTGAGATACGAGATCTCTTTCAAGAAAATCTCCATACCTAGCAACAATTACTTTATTTTTATTTGGATAGTAAAAGTAGTAACCCATAGTTTCCTTAGGGTATCCTACGAAGATACACTTTACAGATCTTTGTTGGAGTTTATCTGCTGAGTCACGTCTAACATACGCCTCGCAACCCCAGACCTTTAAATAAGACAAGTTAGGAGCTTTACCATGCCATATTTCATATGGTGTCTTATCAACCTTCTTTGTGGGAACCATATTTAGAATGCGAACAGCTGATTCCAAAGCATAATCCCAAAAGGATAAAGGTAGAGTGGTAAGATTAAACATAGATCTTATCATGTCCAACAATGTACGATTTCTTCTCTCAGATACACCATTTTGTTGTGGAGTATATGGAGAAGTGAGATTCTGGACAATTCCATTCTCAGCTAAGTAATCTTTAAACTCTTGGCTTAGATACTCGCCTCCTCTATTGAATCGAAGAGCTTTAATCTTCTTTCCCAATTGCAGTTCTACTTCGGCTTTGAAAACCTTAAATGTTTCAAACACCTCATGTTTATGCTTAAGTAAATAAACATAACCATAACGGCTGAAATCATCAGTAAAGGTTAAGAAGTAGCTAGCACCTCTCTTTGACACATGTCTAAGTGGTCCACACACATCAGTATGAATAAGACCAAGTAGATCAGAAGCCCTCTCCATATTGCTATGAAAAGGTTTCTTAGTCATCTTCCCAGATATGCATGACTCACATTTATCAAATGATTCATCATTGATATTTTGCAAAAGCCCTTCTTGTTGCAGCTTATGCATGCAAGCCTTACCTATATGAGCAAGTCTACAATGCCAAAGATAAGAAGAATTCAAGTCTAACTTTATCTTCTTGTTAATGCTAAACATTGAATTATTATTATTGTTAGATTCATTTCCAATCACATCAATTTCAAACACACCATTCACAGTAATTGCTTTAAAATAAAATACACCATTTAAAGAAACATCAATTCCATTACATGAAATAGTATGAGTAAAACCATCATCCAACAAAACTGAAAAGGAAACAACACCTCTAATTATAGAAGGTGCGTAATGACAATTGTTTAATAACAGACTAAGCGAAGGCAATACTAAACTAAACGCCTATGGCTTCAACAAATGCATGTGCGCCATTTCCCACGTGCAGATATTGCTCCCCATAGGCAAGCTTCCTCTTCACTCTAAACCCTGCAGGTATTACAAATGTGAATACCACAGCCCGTATCATATAACCAGGAATTATTATGATTTAGAGTAAATAATTCAATGACAAATAAATTACCGAAGTACCGGCCCATGGACCCTTCATACTTCATCTTATTTGCCCGCAATTCATCAAGATAGACAACACAGTTTCTCTTCCAATGCCCAACGCTCTTACAGTGGTGGCATGCTTGATCCTTTTAGGATTATCCTTCCTAAGAGTAGGGTTCTTTGGGTTGAGGTTGATAGGCCATCACCGTTTGCCTTTTCAACCTTTCCCTTACTCTTCCCCTTCTTGTTGTTCGCACGCTGCGGTTTTGGCTTATTAATCCTTCCACCTTGAATAGCAAGTACCTGGGCAGTAGGAACCTTTTGAGGCAACCCTTTCTCATAATCAATAAGCAATGCGTGTAGGTCAGTAACTATCTTCCCCACGCAGTGCATATTGAAATTTCTGACAAAACCATTAAAATCCTTGTTAAGGGATCGATTAATCAGATTCACAGCCATGTCATCATCATAAGTTTTGCCAAGTGCTTTTAGCTGGTCCATGTAACCTTTCATTTCCAGCACATGAGCACTTACGGGTTTACCCTCTCCCCTGCCTACATGGTGTATAGCGCCGGTCAAGTCATAAATTTCGACGGCAGCTGGTTTCTCAAACATAGTTCGAAGTTCATTGAGCATATTATATGGGAAATAATGTTCGAACTGCTTTTGAAGAGCAGATTCCATTGTTCCCAACATAAGACAAGCCACATCATTATGACGCTTATACTCAAGTTTCCACTCGTCCTTTTGAGCTTGAGTAGCTTCAGGACCAGTTGGTTGTTCAGGGCAAGGTTCATAAAGATATTTCAACCGGTCGGCAACTCTACAGACAATTCTCAAAGAGCGGTGCCAATCATTGAAATTCTTAGAGCCAGTCAACTTTTCTCGATCAAAAAAACTTTTGAACGCATAATTTAGTGCAGTGTTAGTGTTATCGTTATTTTGAGCCATTTCTACAGAAAAAAGTTCAAGTATTAGTATTTTCGATAATACAATTTTTCAAGAAAATAAAATATACCCAACGGTAATATAAACATACAACCATATAATTTTCTCGAAAACTAGGATCCAAATTATCATAGGTTCATTACATCAGTTGATCTGCTAGCAACGAACGCATATAATAAGGTAATCTGTCGAACATTAATTGGCAAACAATTTCCAACTCCTAGATCATTATGGGATTTATATTTTCCAACGCTATTGCAAATATAAACATGTTTCATCCCATCTTATGCCATTGAGTCCAGGTCTCACTTCCTACTCAACTTAAGTGTCTAACTTAAAGAACTGCAAATATGTCCATGTAAGGTCTGACTTTACATAGAGATTTACCTCTCCATCACAATCTAGCCAAGTACTGTCATGACGTAAATTGCAACTTCAAGTGTTCCTTTTAATTAGATGGCATATTCTTAATTTTAAAAGGGTACTAGTTTTGATTTTATGTGGTCAAATTAAATATGTACAAAGATGTCATGCATTCATCTTGTAGCATAATTTAATAAAAAACTTTTTATTACCAATTCTTAAAGATCAAATTATCAAAGTTTTGATTGAGGTATTGGGTTCACCAATCAAGGAATTTAGTGTTAATTATCGTCCATTATACCGTACTTTTGCATAAGTGTAAACACTTAGTGTTTCGAGTAATTACCACCGAAGTGGCGCATGGAATTAAAACTAATTCGCCCTTAAGATGAGCTTGTACATTATATGGCTTACTAAGTAGCTCCATTCGAATTTACAGAAGGCAGAGGACCAGGTAAGCGCAAAGCATAACCTTAGACATCCTTTCAGTGTGACTGTGCGCACTTCTTAAATAACCCCTTTATAGTTCATTCGAATGGGTGAGCCGTTCAACCATAGTACCAAAGTCACCAATCAATTAAACTTTTGAAAACTTAACTCTTCCAAAACAAATCAAATTTCGCCATTGTTTAGTCCGTATTATTTTTCTATTCAAAATTACCCTTTGCTTAAAACTGTCTAACATAATAAACAAACAAGTAACAAAAAAAAATAAACTACTATAAAACAATGCGCACATAATAAACAATTTATACGTGTAAACAAGTAGCCACATGCAACTTATTCGATAAAACCCTATTAATAATCAATATCTAGGTTAAATTAATGTATATATTAATTTAGGTTTTTCACTCCAACAATAGAAAGTGAGCCACATACATCGATAAATCGATTGCGTAAACCCTTAATTAAATTATATCAAATTGCACATAATTGATTCATTAATATATATATAATTGGAGTCTTCCCAATTCAAGATTTATCGTAAATAAATATGTCTCAACAATTAAACAATATATCAAAGCAACTTATCCATGACTAACATGCATGTATAATCATGGATATCATAACAATTTATACAAATAAGTCACAAGATCGCATATAAAAATTCCATGACACATAACAAATTATTCATGAATTAATCACGTAATCAATATTAATTCTAGGTTTTAATAAGGTTAGCAAACAATTTTCAAAACCCTAAAATTATTATTCATGTGTCGACATTAAAAAAAATAGGGAACGCCCCATACATAAAAAAATCGACCAAAACATAAATAAAACATAAACCCTAGATTAACATGTCAAACAACATACAAGTATTTGTTTTATTACGCGTTTATGTAATTAATTACTCATTAAAACCAATGACTCGTGATGCCACTGTTGGAATTATATATCAAGACATTCAAATAAATAATCACAAAACATCAAAGTAATAGTGCGGAAGCGTATAGGATTTATTAATGAACAATTAATTAACATAAAAGAATATGCGTACCTTTTCTTGATTCTAGCCGAACAAGAATCAAATCCACAAACTAGCAACGGATGAACCCTAATTTGATTTAGTTAGGATTATGTGAATTACCCCTTACCGTTTTGTAATTCAATCCAAGATAATAACAAAAGTATGTTATTACTATGTTCTTGTACACACGTACTAAACCGAATTAAAGTAACGCTAGTTTTTATCAAACAAATAACTTGGTTTGTGGAAAAGTTTTGGATCGACACCCAAAGGGATGGACGATCGGTTTGGAGAACAAAAACACACACAAAACAATTTTTAGGGTTTAGCTTATGAGCACAAGAGATGGAAAAATAAAACCCCAAGCCTTCTTTATATACCCAAGCAAACTTGGTGAACAAGTTGGTTTTTCTTTCCTTGTTTTGTGCCCCTAGGCCGATCGGTTAAGGAGTCCCCAAAGGGATTCCGGAACCTTCCCAACTTTTGCAATTTGATCCTTTTCCATAAACATTTAACGACCGTTAGTCCATTACATTAATTACTTAACGTCCGTTAGTTATTTCGTTTAATAAATAAATAAATATAACATTTATATTTAATTATTAACTTTAAATTCTCATACGTAAAGTGTGCAATCCTATAGTCTCGAGTTCGATCCTAACTCACGTCTACTAATTTATATCCATAAAACTAACAGTAAACTACCCACTAGAGACGAAAAGTAGACAACAAAGGACACAAAGGACTATAGAGAGACTGCACACAGCCAAATTGTCAAGCTACAGCATACAGCACCCTGGACCCGTCGCCAACTCAAATCTCACTATAGCAAACCAAATGTAACCCAATGATAGAGTAATGTCAACACATGGGACACCGAAACTCACACTTGAAAAATCCAGAAGAGCCAATGATTGAAAACAGTACTTGGAACTTTTATAGCATAACCGATTACCAACGATTGATTAAATATACTTGTAGTATACAAATTAAATATACTTGTAGTATACAAATTAAATATACTACAGACCGACACTTGTGAAAGTACGTTGGTATTACATGACAATACAATGGATCTTACACATACCCCCAAGTCCAAATTGTTTGATACAACCTCCTTCCCGAGTTAAGGCTAGAATTTTATTGTTAAGCTCTGAACATGAACATGCATAGACAATAATACACTTATCATGTCATTATTTTAAGTCTCAACTAACGATGCCACAACCACAACCACTTTGATCAAAATCCTTTATAAGTACTAAGGTAACAAACTAAAGTCACTTGGTCAAAATTCATGAGATAGTTTTATTAAAATGATAGAAAAATAATCATACATACTATCTTTCATGATCATTTATTCAGTGTCAAAGAAAGTACCTCATAGCCAAAATGATCACTATTAAACATGTAGCCGATTCTAATTTGACACCTAAAATCAAAGATGGTCATATGTGCCAATGCTGTGGAATCTTTATGATAGAGAAGTTTATTATGTAAACGAATAAGGGGGTGTTTGGATTTGTGTTTTAGAATTGATTAAATCATTATAGCAAACACAGTACCAGTAGCCATTCACATAAAACATTAAAAGACATCAAATAAAAAAACAAACGCAGTAGGCATTCACATGACCAAGTACCAATAGCCTTGAACATATAACATGAAAATCATATCATTACAAACTCATCCATGAACTTAGAACATGAAAAATTACAGCCATGAACTTAAAACGTTTTTGTATTTTATCAATAGCCATTCACACTTGACAAACTCAGTACCAAACGCCCCTGCTGCAGCAACCAAACGCCTCTTGCTGCAGCAGTAAGTCAGGAACCAAACACCCACATTGAGAGTAAGCATATTCCATGAACTTATAACATGAAAAATCAAACCACTAAGGATGCTAAGGTACCAGTAGGCGTGTAACAAAAAGACTAATGTAGTACCAAACCATTAAACCAAATAACATAAGATTCAAATCAAATTAGATAAAGATCCAAAATAAATCCGTTATCTGATATTTTAAAATATCAGCAAAAACAAAGTCTAAAATAAGAGACAACATGAACAAAAAGAAGTTGAAAAGGCAATCGAACTTAAGGTGTGATGTACCACCGGTTCGTTACCTTAACGATCCAAAGGAAATGTAGTCTAAGATTTTAAGTTGATGAACTCCCGTAACCTTTGTTCCTTAACCCTTTCTTCATGTGTGTGAGTTCAAAAAGCTCAACAGAAGTTGGAGAGATGTGAAGTTCTTTTCCCTGAAATTCATGAGTATGTTATTTAAAAGTATACAAAATAAATTATTTGACGTGAACATAAAAATCCTCAAGAAAATGTAAAAATCATGCATCTCACAAGTCTCCTCTTAAGTTGTGTAATAGCAATTGAGCCTCCACAGTGCTTCCACAATTTTGACTTTTTGTTACATACTCGATCAATCATGTCTTTCCAATATCTTGATTCGATCCATCCTGGGTTATAAGGCTTAAGAACCAAAAGTCGAACCATCAAACTCAACTCCAGCTAGTTGTGCCATCTTAACCGACTCATCTTTTGCCTTTGACATGAGACCAGGATAAAGGTTCCTCATACTATCCTCCCACACCTCACGGACCAACACATCAGCCACAACTTCTCATTGGAAATAAGCCTATGCATACAACAACAATGAAGTTATATATATCATTTTTAACCAAGTTTTATTTATTTACTAAGAACCAAATGTGGGTACACACCTTAAAAAGAGCCCATAATTCATCGCGTGCAAACCTGTTAACCTCATTCCAAGTGGTCCAAGAACCATTAAACATGTTCTTGAGGATATAAATTAGCATACGAATTGTTGTTGCGGTAAACCTACCAATGGGAAACATTGCAACATAATGAACCCAAATAACTTAAGAAGCATATAAATGTATGATGTATATATATGCATACCTTCCGCCATATCAAAGTGATCATTGTCCTCTTTGATGGATCATGTGGGACTTGGTTGATGACGTTTGAGCGTCTTCTACCTTGAGATGATTCTACATTTGACTCATCGACACGTCTACCTACACGTTGATTGGCTCCCGAACAGTCAAGTTTAGTCACACAAGCTGACCACTTGTGAATGGCCAACCGTAACAAACTTAAAAAGCGTCAGAAGCAAATGCAATTAATATCAGAGGAATATAGTGGATTCCTGGGTCGTTAAGTCCCACGGAGGATGAATGGTGTTTAACACAGTCAGATGTCGAATAATCACTAAGGATAGTGATCAGTAAGGATTTTGAGTTATTTATACCTAAAGAAAAGTTTTGTAAATTACAGGGGCTTAAATGCAAATTAAAGAAAGTTAAAAAGATAAAATATATTAAATAAACGCTATCACTATTTGCCAAATGATGTTTTTGATTTTTCTTTTACAAATTTAACTTTAAAAACTACGTAGCGTACAAAAGAAAATGTGATACTGAAGCAGTATTAATCCTAAAAATATAAAAATGAACTTTTTACAATCCTAATGATAAGAGAAAAATTTTTAGGAAAAGAAAATTATTTTTATAACTATTTATTTAATTATTATTAATTAAAAACTAATTTTACTTATTTAATTATACCCTAAAATACAAGAAAATATGAAATAAAGCTAGAAAATGAAATTATGACTTAGAAAAATCTAAAATAACTAAAAAGAATTTTCAAAACTAATTTTGTATTTTTTTGATTATTTTTGTATTTTCTATGAATTAAAAACTATTTAAAACTAATTAAATTGCTTAAAAATACAAATTTAACTAAGAAAAATCTGAAAAAATATTTTTTTGTCTTTTTATATTTATCTTAACCTAAGAAAAATAGAAACTTATTTTTTGAAACTTTTCTGAATTAATTGTATTAAAAGCTAATTAAAATGGCCTAAAAACTGTTTTAAATTAAGAAAAATAGCAAACTGACCTAGAAAAATATGAAAAATTCAGGAAAAGTCTAATTTAATATACTGAATCTAAGAAAAATAGAAAAACAGTGGCTTATGTGGTAGAATATGAAACTGCAGTTGCAAGTGCTTATAAATAAGCACTTTGAATAAGCCAAAGGGTACAAATGAGCACCAAACTGATACAGAAGCTAAGTTAGGCTAAAAGAACTCAAAAGCAACTAGTTACAACAAGCTTAAACCTCCGGAATACAAATTTCACAGATTTGATTATTTGAGAATTGTGCCAAAATCAGTTTTAGGGTACCACTTTGTAGCTTAAAGATAAGCTACCCAATAAAGCTGGAACTCAAAAACAGATATTGGAACTTGAAGTTGACCGGTTGGCTACTTGTAACCCAAATATGAGCCTTGGACAAGCTCTTATGAGCTTTTGCCAAGCTCTGCAAGAATGCTTTAATGCAAACTCAGTGTTCACTGAGTTTGTGAACAGGGCAAATAAGCCCTGTTTGACAAGCTCTTTTCGAGCTTTTACAAAATTTCTAAAATTATGCAAAAATCATTTTAAGAAAATAGACCAGCTGAACTTATAAAACCCAGAGTTTGACTTGATTTGGCCCAAAACTGAATCAATGAAAAATCATCTCAGTTGGGCTAAAACTGAGTTTTGCAAGTTTTTGACTTTTGACACAGTTATGAAAAGTTGACTTTATTGAACTTTGATCCTAATTTGTGGACTGATTATGTTGTTTTATGGTGAAATAGAACTAGTACAAGCTATCTCTATGTATTTTAAACACAAAATAAGATTTTGATTTCACAAAATCTCAACAGTTAAGAGATTAAGACAGGTAATGTTTGATTTTGACTTTTAGCTTATGCTTGAGACAATATGACTGACCAAAATGACTCAAGTGGAACTAATTGAGATTACATAGACATGTTTTAAGCAAAAACTAAGGCTTAAGCCTTAAACAAGCAACTGATCCAAACACTATTTTCACTTGTGTTTTGCAATTTAAACTAAGCTCATTACTGATTAAGCTCATATTCTTACTTAAACTGAAATTACTTATCCTAGTTACTACTAATTAAACAGGTTTAAACTTATTTGATGACCACAGATTCAAACAAATACTTTATGCAAACTGAGTATGAAATGGAAAGTGAGACACAAACTTACAAGTGTCCAGCTAATATTGCAGCTTAAACCAGAACCCAAAACTACACTATCCTAAGCTAATCCAACCCATCCAAGCTCTGCATCACCCAATTCCAAACTCATAACCATTTTGCTTCCTCAGTTGACTTTTGTTGACTTTTTAGCACTTTTGATTGAAATTGTTTCTTAAGCTTACCAAAAGCTATAATGAGCTTAAGTAAGCCTGTTTGAACTTAAATGAAGCTTATTGAAGCTTGGTTTTTTAGCACAGGAAACTGAGATTTTAAACAGAGAGTACAAAATTTGAAACTACAATAACACTTTGAATTGAAACTTGAAACTTGCTTACAAAGATCAATTATCTTAAGTTTAGTACAGTTCAACTGGAAATTACAATTTAGAAGCTACTTTAGACTTAGAAGATTAAAAACGACATGCATAAATTTAAAAAACTAAAGACTGCCTTGTATCTTGCTTCTTCTTCCTCTTTTATACACCAATATGTCTTCTCTCACTTCTCTGAGCAAATCCCATCTGTTTTTAGGACCATTGGATCACTTAGGTGCATTTTGGCCGTTTGATCAAATTTGGAGGAAAGGCTATTTTGACCTGTGGGCTCTGAACTAGCAACTAGGGGGGGTGGCATTAATTGTGGTGTGAAAGGTTGGTGGATGTGATGATGAGGAGGGAGGGATAAGGAGATAAGGTGATGGGAGAGGGCTTGGTCCAGTGGGGAAGAAGCAGGGGTGGGAGGGAAGCGACTTTTGACTGATTTTGACTAGGGGTCCAAAATAGGGGGGTCACATTGTTTTGACAGGGGGCTCAATTGGTTTAGGCAGGGGTCATAATGGATTTTGACAAGGCTTGGTTTTAATAATGATAAGGACCATTTTGTAATTCTGCCAAACTAGATGGACCAAACCTGAAATTTCTCTAAAGTTATCACAAGGGACCAAAATTGACAAGTTTCAATAGTACAAGGACTAGTTTTGACATTTTCAAATTTCCAAAGGACCATTTGCGACAATTTTCAAAGTTTAGGGACCTAAATTGTAATTTTGCAATTTTAAATCTCAAGGACCAATTTTGACAACTTAAGAATCCCTAGGGACTTAAAATGATATTTTTCTTTATTTTGATTTACCAGGGACTGTTTTTGACAACTTTTGAAACTTGGGGGACTAAAACTGCCAATTATGCAAACTTGATACGTTTTTCACCAGATTTTGATATTTTTGATTTAAAACACATAAAACACTTATTTGTGATATTTTTATCATTTTGATGCATTTTGAGAGTGTTTTAGATGTTTTTGCAGTTTAATTGGTACAAAAATGATGAGTATTTACACACTCATCACACGTCCATCTCTACCTCCACGTCCAATGGTTATACGCGCCATAATAGCTGTAACAAATGAAACTATCAAACTAACTGAAATAGATACTTTATCTTATATCCGTAAACAAAAAGAGAGTATATATCCTCCATTTACTTGTAATTGGATTACCATAAATATGCTCAAATTACTACAAAAGAATTCTCCTAAATCACATTCTCCTAAATTACACCAAATCAGAGTTAGATGATTCGAAATGCTATTATAATTAGATTTAGTCTTCTAATTGGGGTAAGCTATATATGTTTTGAGTAATTAAAATTTATCCCCAAATTTTTAAAGCTGGTAAACATCAATGTAATTTCACATATGTAGACATGCAATAAAAAGAAGCAATGGATAGTAAATGGAAACTTAGAGACCAATTTGTACCTCAGTTAGGGTTGCAAGATTGATGCTCCCTCTCAGTTTCACTTTGGTAGCAAATAAAAATGACAGTTGAGTTTTCATCAAACCCACTTGGTGCTGTTGCCTCAATTCTTATTTTGGCGGGTTTTTTGTTTGACTGAATCAATGAAACCATAACCTCCTGCATCTCTTTGCGTGGGTTGTGTTCAGTTTGTTGTGTTGCTTTGGTTTTTAACTTATGTTATCCCCTTTTATATAAAAAATACATTTATTATTTACTAAAGTAAAGTAAAGAGATATAATACTTATAATATATATTAAAAGAGTAAAGTAAGTAAGTATAAACATAATTTGACCCACTGGTCTTCCTTCCAATATGCAATGGTGCAGTCCCTTTCCACAATCACCACTCCAATCAATGAGCTCCTTCAACCCCTCTCTGCCCATAGTCACCCTCCTTTAGTGTCTCCTTGTTCTAATATAAACTCAAGAAAAGGTAAACCTCCAATAATCTAAATGCAATTTGATTTGAATATATATCTTTCTTTTTCTTTTTTTCTTTTTTTTTGGGGGTGGGGGTGGTCTTTTGCTATGTGTTTGATGATAATGATAATTCTTCTGAATGCATTTGTCATATAGTCTAAGACACATGAGAACTCAATTGAAATATGTTATTAGTATTTTATAGCTTTTTGGTCTCTTGGCATGCCTGAATTGTCAAAAGTTTTAAGTGAAGCATTTGACATGTCCCTAGTAATAATAAAAATCTTCTTGCCTGCAAATTTAACACAATAGAAAGATTGAGTAACACATAGAAAACCAATTTCTAACACATACTTTTTCATTTGGAGTGATTGATACAATCAAAAGGTAGTGGTTAATGCAAGCTGAAGCACATATACAAACTCCAGCATCTCTTAATTTTACAGACACCTGAATGTCTGCATCTTTATGTATACAATTCACGTTAAGATATGCATTGAGCACCCATTTAAACTATGTGTCGCCATTAACAACCAACTCGTCACTCGTTAATTTAGACTTTAAATAACTAGGCATGTTGTTTTAAACTGCTGATTTCATTAGAACGCCTAGCAACGAATTTCTAGTTACTGATTAGAATAAAACTCGTTGTTGTTCTACTAAATAAAATGATAATACACGTAGTTGCAACTGCAAACTCAGAACAAAGGTAAGAAATTCATAGCAATCCACTCTTATATGTTCATAAGCTAAAAGACTATAAAATAAAAATGACAAAATTATAGGATAGGAACTATAGCTGGTATGCTAATACAACACTATTGCTGGTAATAATCAACAACTACTGACCATGTTATGTGGCTTGAGAGAAAAAACTTAAACAACTATACATGACTTAACTTGCTGTCAATAACGATAAACAACAACTTTAATCTGATTATATATGTGCAAGTTTGACACAATTGGTTAAATAGTATTGTTAATTTTGTATCTTTTTGTTTCATACAGCTATTTTGGTTTGACATCGAACTACGGATAGAGTTTTAAAATGAGAACGGATCGGGAGTGGATGTGTAATAGTAGATTTTTAGAAGGGCGCAAGCAAATAAATCCTACATTTATAGATCGGGTTGTATCATTTGTAGATTATGCTCGCCAACAACCAACAACAGATAAGGATAATGATAAAATAAGGTGTCCGTGTCGTCTTTGTAAGAATCGTGCATATAAATTACCAGACCATGTAAAGGAGGATGTTGTATCAAAGGGGTTTGTTAAGAATTATTATCAGTGGACCTCTCATGGGGAACCTGAAGTGGGCTCAAGTTCTATGCAATCAAATTGCAACACCTCATCTAATGGAATGATGACGGCCAAATCCATATCGTAACATGATCTTAGAAGCAGTAGGTTATGACTTCAATCCAAACTCACATGACAATGTATCTGAGCCACCGGACCGAAGACTAAGAGGTTATATGACTTGCTTCATCAAGCTGATGAACCATTATGGCCAGGTTGTACAAAAGTCTCAGAGTTGTCACTAGTTGCAAGGATGTTAAACATCAAGTCAGAGTCTCGTATGACAGAGAAGATCTATGATGATGTTATGCAAGTTCTCAAAGACGCGTAACCGCCTAATAGTAAGTTGGTTGGTAGTTTTTACGAGACAAAGAAGTTTGCTTCAGATTTAGGTCTTCCATGTGAGAAAATTGACTGTTGCATTAACGGGTGTATGTTGTATTAGGGTGAAGAAGATGAGGAAAGTTTAATTTGCAAATTTTGTGAACACCCTCGATATAAACAAAGTAAGACAGGTTCGAAAAAGAGGAAAACTGAAATACCACATCGGTTTATGCATTACTTTCCTCTCATACCTAGGCTACAGAGGTTGTACGCTTCCAATGTCACAGCCAAACATATGAGGTGGCATGCTGAACATGTTCATGCAACGATTGATCCCAATAGCATTTCGCGAATTGCTGCCATTGACAGTGTGGAAAGCTTTAACTGAGTTGAGCTTGTTTTTTAAAGATCTTACATGTACTACGCTTGAAGTGGACAACTTGATAAGACTGCATGCAGAAATTCCTGTTATTTTGTGCAAGTTAGAAAAAATATTTCCTCCTGGCTTCTTTGATTCAATGGAACACCTACCTGTTCATTTGTCCTATGAAGCAAGGGTTGGAGGGCCTGTTCAATATCGATGGATGTACCCGTTTGAAAGGTACATTAAATTTTTGATTGTGATATAATATTTTTGGTAATTTATGAGTTAAAATTGTTCTAAGGTAAAGTTTTATGATCAATTGTTCAACTAGTTTCTGTCCAGTTTTTGTTAAGTTTCTAAGTTTTAAAATACAATTCAGAATTAAGGGAGTGTTTGGATTTAACTGAGTCTTAATGTTTTAATGATTGTAGTTAGTGAAATCTGAGTCTATTAAGTGTTAAAACTATTTTCAAAAGCTTTGTCAATTTAGTTTTCAAACATTCAAGTCTCATTTGAGTTTTCAAGTTTTGCCAAATCTACATACCATTTCAGTCCTGTCCCAAAAAGTGTTTTTTGTCAGTTTTCTCGTAGCTTTTTAAGTCATTTTAGTTGTTAAAAAATTATTAAAAATTAAAAATAGCAACTTCACTATCTCTTTTAACTTGTCTCAAAAGGAAAAAAATAAAAAAAATCCCTATCTAGGGCTGCTTGGAGCTTGAAGTGAATGGTATTGGTCTGATGTTACCCTGCACCATCAGTATGTTTGCTGTCCCAAGTAGTTAAGTTCATAGCTTATTATCTGCTTATCCAATAGATGTTATTGCTTGATTTTTTATCACACTTGTAGTCTATAGTATGTAGTTTACTTGTTTTGCCTTTATCAGCCATGAGGAGCTTAATTGGTAGCTTGTTTTAGTCTAGGAAACTACTTACCCGTTGTTATTATTCTGATTATTTAGAATACTTTTAGGATATATGGCTTCCTTTTATCTATGATAATAACTGTAACAAAAGCTATGTTCCAACATTGTAGGTTCTTGGGAAAACTAAAGAAGAAATTGACTAATAAAGCTAAGGTTGAAAGTTCAATTGCCAATGCCTACTTAACTGAGGAAACATCAATGTTTTGTTCACATTACTTTGAACCTCATGTAAACACAAAGATGAATAGAGTGCCTCGAAATGATGATGGATGTGATGAGGAGCTTTATGAAGGAAGTATATATGTATTCAAGTGTTCCGGTCGATTGTCTGGGCAATAAAAAAAAAGACTTTTAGGTGATCAAGAGTATGATGCTGCGAGAACTTATGTGTTACTGAATTGTGCTAAGATTGAAAAGTATGTCAAGTAAGTATCATACATACATCTTTTTTTTAAACATAATTTTGAGCGAGTCGTTATTAATTTAAAATTTATACTCAAGGATATTTGTTGAAGAGATAAAGACAATTAAGCCAAATTTAACTGATGTGCACGTTGACACTAGGCTGGAGCGTGAATTTGCAAATTGGTTTAATGAATATGTAAGTGTTTTACCTTTTCAACTCATATGGATACCAATTATAATTATATGTAAATCGAGATTAACTTCAATTTCACTATTAATTATAGGCACGCGATTCAGATAATGTTGATAGTCAAATTATCAAAGATGTTGCTTCAGGGCCTTTGAGAAATGTGGTCACTTATCCGGTATATTTTGTTAATGGTTACAAATTCCACACTAGTGAACATGGTTCGGGTAGATTGACATACAACAGTGGAGTTTGCCTAAAGGGTTCTAATTATAGTGATGAGTCAACTGATTATTATGGCATTTTAGCGGAGATTGTGCAATTAGAGTACCCAGCTCTCCCGATTAAAAGAGTTGTATTGTTTAAATGTGACTGGTTTGATCCAACGCCAAATGTTGGGATGAAGGTTCATAAAGGGTACAATCTAGTCGATGTTAACCATAAAAGAAGATTTAACAAATATGAACCTTTTATTTTGGCTAGTCAGTCATCACAAGTATATTATACGTCATATCCAAGCTTACGGCGGGATAAAGTTGATTGGTGGGATGTGTCAAAAGCCAAACCTAAATCATTTATTGATCTCCCTGGTGACAGTTTGGCTTTCCAAGATGATGAAGTCAACACACATTCACTTGATGATGTTGATCTGAGATGATAGTGATGATGTTTCTTTAGGAGATGACACAGATTGAATTATGTTTTCTGGCATTTAGCTATTTGTGTTGTTTATACATATTGCTTTGTATCTTTTAGTATCTAAGCGAGTGGATTTCGAGAAAAATAAGAATGACTACTCTTGTCATCTTGTGAATTATTTTATGTAAGTGTTATTTCATTATTTGGATAAACTAGAGCTCAAGTGGAGCTTAAGTCGACCTTTTCAAAAACTGAGTTCAATTATCTCACAAATAGCTTCTTTCATTTATAACTTTACTTGTATTGAATATTATTATCCCTATGCTTATACGAAACTTGAAGTTAAGCCATTCAAGACATAACATTTAGGATTTAGTTATGCTGTAAAAAAAAGATTAATAAGTAAGTATATTAACTCTTAACGAGACAACTCATTTGTAAAAAAAAGAAAATTGATATGCAACTCATGTTTGTTCGTGAACCCAAATAGGTGAGTAATTTTCCTTGTAGGGTCGGTTGCGGGTGCAAAAGTGATCGAAACATTTAAAGATAGTAGATTTATCTAATAACTAATATCGATATCAAAATAATAATAATAATAACAATTAGCTGTTATTAACCAAATTAACCAAGACTCTTGAGATTGTTTGCACTCGTTTCAATATAACCCTTCCAGATTGTGATTCTGATGGTGAAAGTTCTGACGGAGGAGATGCTCGTCCATGTCCCACTACTAGTCACTCCCGAGCAGGTGGAAGTGAGGAAGATGATCATGGTAGCCGCATGATTGTGAGTTGATAAGTCAGATTTATCTTTATATTAAATGTTTTGAGACATCTTTATGATGATGGTTTTTTCTTTTCAGTTTATTTTATTTGTTTTGAGACATCATTAGAATGATGGTTTGTGCTAATTAGGAGACTTAATATTTATGTAAGATGGATCTATTTAATATCGCGTGCTTTGTATTTCAAGAATATTTGTGTTAAATGTGTGGTTTTTATATTAGATGCTACAAATTTGTCACATTCTAAATATTAAAATAAAATCATAATTTACCCATAAATTTACCCGTGCATTATTTACAATATGACGTAAATATTTAGCCACAATTTACTCACAAACAGTAGTGGGTAAGTTAGCTACGAATATACCCACAAAATATTCATGGCAAAGATATCACGTTTGCCCATGACATTTACACACGGTCATATGCGTGGGTAATTTTCCCACGGATTATCATGGGCAAAATTTCCCACGTTTTTTACACACGACTATATACGTGGTTAATTCTAGTAAAGGATTCGGGTGGGGGAGTTGACTTTTACACACGAATAGTTTTGTGGGAAATGTTACCCACACAATACCCACGAGTATATCTATGGGTGTTTTCTGGTGAGTTAAACAATCCCACAAACAATTTACCCATGAATGCAAAACAATCACCCACCAAGAATGACGTGGGTAAACTTACCCACAATACGAAAATGTCATGGGCAAACAATTAGCATCGGAGGTTTTACCCATCTATATAGAATCATGGGTAATTCGTGGGTACTACCCAGTTACCCACTAAAATATGGCTTTTACCCACAAATTTTGTCCGTGGCTATATGCCTGAATTCTTGTAGTGATACCTAATTTAAATGGTAGGTATAGGCTAGAGATTGATGACCCTGAGGATGGTATAATAGACAATAAGTATAAAGCCAAAAAGGGTGTTGAATATCCTGCTTTTGACCCATAGACCCCTTGGAATGAATGTAAACCTTTTTTAGGTATGAGGTTTGAGTCTCCCACTCAACTTAAGCAATGCTTAGCAAATTATGGTGTTGCAAGTGGATACCAGCTTTGGTACATGCAAAATGACATCCATAAATTGCTTGTCTATTGTGGTAGGGATGTAAGTGTAGGTAAATGTGCTGGTAAAAGGGGAAAAATAAAGACTGAGAATGTGACTAAGTCTGAGAGTAGTAATGTTACTAAGTCAGAACCTAGTAATATTAGCAAGGCAACCAAAGAGAGATGGGCCAAAAAGAAAAAGGAAGAGAAAGAAAGGATTGGAAACCAGGGGGATTGCACATTCAGACTATGGGCTAGTTGGATGAGTACCGAGAAGTCTTTCCAAATTAAGACTTTGTATCCTGAACATAAATGTTGTAGAAATTATAACTTGGGTTCTTTGGTGACTTATAAGTGGATAGCTCATCATTATGCAAGGGAGATAATAGACAATCCATGGTTAACTTACAAGTTTATGCAAAATTCAATTATGGAGAAATTTATGATAGATGTCAGCCTAGGACAATGTAAAGGGCAAAACAAGCCTTGTTTGATCATGAAGGAGGTCTAGTTGAACATTACAGTAGGTTGTGGGAAAATAGACAAGCAATACTAGACTCTAACCTAGGTTCCACTTGCCACTTGGATTTAGAAGAAAAAGATGATGGTCTCGTGTACTTTAAAAGAATGTATATTTGTTTCTTGGGTCTAAAGGCAGGTTGGAAAGATGGATGTAGGAGAGTAATTGGTTTGGATGGGTGTTTCTTAACCCATACTTGTAAAGGGCGTTACTTACAAAGAATGGGCGGGATGCTAATAATCAAATGTTTCCAGTAGCATGGGCTGTTGTTGGTGTAGAAAACAAAAACAACTGGTGCGGTTCCTTTCTTTGCGCGGAAAAATGGCTCACTATTTATAGGAAAAGTCTACTGTTCCCCGGATCCACGGATCCCTCTGGGATCCGGCTAGCGAAGCTAGGGATCCGGGGACGCTCTTACCCGGGTATTTTGGTTATGGGTCATGGGTCATGGGTTAGGGTTGATCCATGGATTTCTTACTAGGTACA
>OU343224.1:100040043-100072835 GCA_910596185.1 Chrysanthemum makinoi | reverse complement strand
ATCTCTTCCTTCGTCATAAACTCTCCCACTGAATTCTTGGATACGAGATCTCTTCAGAAAATCTCCCATACCTAGCAACAATTACTTTATTTTCAGTTGGATAGTAAAAGTAGTAACCCATAGTTTCCTTAGGTATCCTACGAAGATACACTTTACAGATCTTTGTTGGAGTTTATCTGCTGAGTCAAGTCTAACATACGCCTCGCAACCCCAGACCTTTAAATAATACAAGTTAGGAGCTTTACCATGCCATATTTCATATGGTGTCTTATCAACCTTCTTTGTGGGAACCATATTTAGAATGCGAACAGCTGATTCCAAAGAATAATCCCAAAAGGATAAAGGTAGAGTGGTAAGATTAAACATAGATCTTATCATGTCCCACAATGTACGATTTATTCTCTCAGATACACCATTTTGTTGTGGAGTATATGGAGAAGTGAGATTCTGGACAATTCCATTCTCAGCTAAGTAGTCTTTAAACTCTTGGCTTAGATACTCGCCTCCTCTATTGAATCGAAGAGCTTTAATCTTCTTTCCCAATTGCAGTTCTACTTCGGCTTTGAAAACCTTAAATGTTTCAAACACCTCATGTTTATGCTTAAGTAAATAAACATAACCATAACGGCTGAAATCATCAGTAAAGGTTAAGAAGTAGCTAGCACCTCTCTTTGACACATGTCTAAGTGGTCCACACACATCAGTATGAATAAGACCAAGTAGATCAGAAGCCCTCTCCATATTGCTATGAAAGGTTTCTTCGTCATCTTCCCAGATATGCATGACTCACATTTATCAATTAGATCATCATTGATATTTGCAAAAGCCCTTCTTGTTGCAGCTATGCATGCAAGCCTTACTATATGAGCAAGTCTACAATGCCAAAGATAAGAAGAATTCAAGTCTAACTTTATCTTCTTGTTAATGCTAAACATTGAATTATTATTGTTAGATTCATTTCCAATCACATCAATTTCAAACAAACCATTCACAGTAATTGCTTTAAAATAAAATACACCATTTAAAGAAACATCAATTCCATTACATGAAATAGTATGAGTAAAACAATCATCCAACAAAACTGAAAGGAAACCCTCTAATTATAGAGGTGCGTAATGACAATTGTTTAATACATTACTAAGCCCGAAGGCAATACTAAACTAAACGTTTCCTATGGCTTCAAACGCTGCATGTGCGCCATTTCCCACGTGCAGATATTGCTCCCCATAGGCAAGTTTCCTCTTCACTCTAAACCCCTGCAGTGTATTACAAATGTGAATACCACAGCCCGTATCATATACCCAGGAATTATTATGATTTAGAGTAAATAATTCAATGACAAATAAATTACCAGAAGTACCGGCGCCCATGGACCCTTCATACTTCATCTTATTTGCCCGCAATTCATCAAGATAGACAACACAGTTTCTCTTCCAATGCCCAACGCTCTTACAGTGGTGGCATGCTTGATCCTTTTTAGGATTATCCTTCCTAAGAGTAGGGTTCTTCTTGGGTTGAGGTTGATAGGCCATCACCTGTTTGCCTTTTTCAACCTTTCCCTTACCCTTCCCCTTCTTGTTGTTCGCACGCTGCGGTTTTGGCTTATTAATCCTTCCACCCTGAATAGCAAGTACCGGGCATAGGAACCTTTTGAGGCAACCCTTTCTCATAATCAATAAGCATGCGTGTAGGTCAGTAACTGTCTTCCCCACGCAGTGCATATTGAAATTTCTGACAAACCATTAAAATCCTTGTTAAGGGATCGATTAATCAGATTCACAACCATGTCATCATCATAAGTTTTACCAAGTGCTTTTAGCTGGTCCATGTAACCTTTCATTTCCAGCACATGAGCACTTACAGGTTTACCCTATCCCTGCCTACATCTGTGTAACGCGTCGATCAAGTCATAAATCTCGACGGCAGCTGGTTTCTCAAACATAGTTCGAAGTTCATTGAGCATATTATATGGGAAATAATGTTCGAACTGCTTTTGAAGAGCAGATTCCATTGTTCCCAACATAAGACAAGCCACATCATGATGACGCTTATACTCCGTTTCACTCGTCCTTTTGAGCTTGAGTAGCTTCAGGACCAGTTGGTTCAGCAGGGCAAGGTTCATAAAGATATTTCAAACGGTCAGCAACTCTACAGACAATTCTCAAAGAGCGGTGCCAATCATAGAAATTCTTAGAGCCAGTCAACTTTTCTCGATCAAAAAAACTTTTGAACGCATAATTTAGAGCAGTGTTAGTGTTATCGTTGTTTTGAGCCATTTCTACAAAAAAAGTTCAAGTATTAGTATTTTCGATAATACAATTTTTCAAGAAAATAAAATATACCCAACGGTAATATAAACATACAACCATATAATTTTCTCGAAAACTAGGATCCAAATTATCATAGGTTCATTACATCAGTTGATAGCAACGAACGCATATAATAAGGTATCGTCGAACATTAATTGGCAAACAATTTCCAACTCCTAGATCATTATGGGATTTATATTTTCCAACGCTATTGCAAATATAAACATGTTTCATCCCATCTTATGCCATTGAGTCCCGGTCTCACTTCCTACTCAACTTAAGTGTCTAACTTAAAGAACTGCAAATATGTTCATGTAAGGTCTGACTTACATAGAGATTTACCTCTCCATCACAATCTAGCCAAGTACTGTCATGACGTAAATTGCAACTTCAAGTGTTCCTTTTAATTAGATGGCATATTCTTAATTTTAAAAGGGTACTAGTTTTGATTTTATGTGGTCAAATTAAATATGTACAAAGATGTCATGCATTCATCTTGTAGCATAATTTAATAAAAAACTTTTTATTACCAATTCTTAAAGATCAAATTATCAAAGTCTTGACTGAGGTATTGGGTTCACCAATCAAGGAATTTAGTGTTAATTATCGTCCATTATACCGTACTTTTGCACAAGTGTAAACACTTAGTGTTTCGGATAATTACCACCGAAGTGGCGCATGGAATTAAAACTAATTCGCCCTTAAGATGAGCTTGTACATTATATGGCTTACTAAGTAGCTCCATTCGAACTTACAGAGGGCAGAGGACCAGGTAAGCGCAAACGCATAACCTTAGACATCCATTCAATGTGACTGTGCGCACTTCTTAAATAACCCCTTTATAGTTCATTCGAATGGGTGAGCCGTTCAGTCATTGTACCAAAGTCACCAATCAATTAAACTTTTGAAAACTTAACTCTTCCAAAACAAATCAAATTTCGCCATTGTTTAGTCCGTATTATTTTTCTATTCAAAATTACCCTTTGCTTAAAACTGTCTAACATAATAAACAAACAAGTAACAAATAAAAAATAAACTACTAAAAAACAATGCGCACAATATAAACAATTTATACGTGTAAACAAGTAGCCACATGCAACTTATTCGATAAAACCCTATTAATAATCAATATCTAGGTTAAATTAATGTATATATTAATTTAGGGTTTTCACTCCAACAATAGAAAGTGAACCACATACATCGATAAATCGATTGCGTAAACCCTTAATTAAATTATATCAAATTGCACATAATTGATTCATTAATATATATATAATTGGAGTCTTCCCCAATTCAAGATTTATCGTAAATAAATATGTCTCAACAATTAAACAATATATCAAAGCAACTTATCCATGACTAACATGCATGTATAATCATGGATATCATAACAATTTATACAAATAAGTCACAAGATCGCATATAAAAAATTCCATGACACATAACAAATTATTCATGAATAATCACGTAAACAATATTAATTCTAGGTTTTAATAAGGTTAGCAAACAATTTTCAAAACCCTAAAAATATTATTCATGTGTCGACATTAAAAAAAATAGGGAACGCCCCATACATAAAAAAAATCGACCAAAACATAAATAAAACATAAACCCTAGATTAACATGTCAAACAACATACAAGTATTTGTTTTATTACGCGTTTATGTAATTAATTACTCATTAAAACCAATGACTCGTGATGCCACTGTTGGAATTATATATTAAGACATTCAAAAAAATAATCACAAAACATCAAAGTAATAATGCGGAAGCGTATAGGATTTATTAATGAACAATTAATTAACATAAAAGAATATGCGTACCTTTTCTTGATTCTAGCCGAACAAGAATCAAATCCACAAACTAGCAACGGATGAACCCTAATTTGATTTAGTTAGGATTATGTGAATTACCCTTACCGTTTTGTAATTCAATCCAAGATAATAACAAAAGTATGTTATTACTATGTTCCTGTACACACGTACTAAACCGAATTAAAAAACGCTAGTTTTTATCAAACAAATAACTTGGTTTGTGGAAAAGTTTTGGATCGACACCCAAAGGGATGGACGATCGGTTTGGAGAACAAAAACACACACAAAACAATTTTAGGGTTTAGCTTATGAGCACAAGAGATGGAAAAATAAAACCCCAAGCCTTCTTTATATACCCAAGCAAACTTGGTGAACAAGTTGGTTTTTCTTTCCTTGTTTTGTGCCCCTAGGCCGATCGGTTAAGGAGTCCCCAAAGGGATTCCGGAACCTTCCCAACTTTTGCAATTTGATCCTTTTCCATAAACATTTAACGACCGTTAGTCCATTACATTAATTACTTAACGTCCGTTAGTTATTTCATTTAATAAATAAATAAATATAACATTTATATTTAATTATTAACTTTAAATTCTCATACGTAAAGTGTGCAATCCTATAGTCTCGAGTTCGATCCTAACTCACGTCTACTAATTTATATCCATAAAACTAACAGAAACTACCCACTAGAGACGAAAAGTAGACAACAAAGGACACAAAGGACTATAGAGAGACTGCACACAGCCAAATTGTCAAGCTACAGCAGTACAGCACCCTTGGACCCGTACTGCCAACTCAAATCTCACTATAGCAAACCAAATGTAACCCAATGATAGAGTACTGTCAACACATGGGACACACTGAAACTCACACTTGAAAAATCCAGGAAGAGCCAATGATTGAGAACAGTACTTGGAACTTTTATAGCATAACTGGATTACCCACTTGATTGATTAAATATACTTGTAGTATACAAATTAAATATACTTGTAGTATACAAATTAAATATACTACAGACCGACACTTGTGAAAGTACGTTGGTATTACATGACAATACAATGGATCTTACACATACCCCCAAGTCCAAATTGTTTGATACAACCTCCTTCCCGAGTTAAGGCTAGAATTTTATTGTTAAGCTCTGAACATGAACATGCATAGACAATAATACACTTATCATGTCATTATTTTAAGTCTCAACTAACGATGCCACAACCACAACCACTTTGATCAAAATCCTTTATAAGTACTAACAGTAACAAACTAAAGTCACTTGGTCAAAATTCATGAGATAGTTTTATTAAAATGATAGAAAAATAATCATACATACTATCTTTCATGATCATTTATTCAGTGTCAAAGAAAGTACCTCATAGCCAAAATGATCACTATTAAACATGTAGCCGATTCTAATTTGACACCTAAAAATCAGCATGGTCATATGTGCCAATGCTGTGGAATCTTTATGATAGAGAAGTTTATTATGTAAACGAATAAGGGGGTGTTTGGATTTGTGTTTTAGAATTGATTAAATCATTATAGCAAACACAGTACCAGTAGCCATTCACATAAAACATTAAAAGACATCAAATAAAAAAACAAACGCAGTAGGCATTCACATGACCAAGTACCAATAGCCTTGAACATATAACATGAAAATCATATCATTACAAACTCATCCATGAACTTAGAACATGAAAAATTACAGCCATGAACTTAAAACGTTTTTGTATTTTATCAATAGCCATTCACACTTGACAAACTCAGTACCAAACGCCCCTGCTGCAGCAACCAAACGCCTCTTGCTGCAGCAGTAAGTCAGGAACCAAACACCCACATTGAGAGTAAGCATATTCCATGAACTTATAACATGAAAAATCAAACCACTAAGGATGCTAAGGTACCTAGGCTTGTAACAAAAGACTAATGTAGTACCAAACCATTAAACCAAATAACATAAGATTCAAATCAAATTAGATAAAGATCCAAAATAAATCCGTTATCTGATATTTTAAAATATCAGCAAAAACAAAGTCTAAAATAAGAGACAACATGAACAAAAAGAAGTTGAAAGGCAATCGAACTAAGGTGTGATGTACCACCGGTTCGTTACCTTAACGATCCAAAGGAAATGTAGTCTAAGATTTTAAGTTGATGAACTCCCGTAACCTTTGTTCCTTAACCCTTTCTTCATGTGTGTGAGTTCAAAAAGCTCAACAGAAGTTGGAGAGATGTGAAGTTCTTTTCCCTGAAATTCATGAGTATGTTATTTAAAAGTATACAAAATAAATTATTTGACGTGAACATAAAAATCCTCAAGAAATGTAAAATCATGCATCTCACAAGTCTCCTCTTAAGTTGTGTAATAGCAATTGAGCCTCCACAGTGCTTCCACAATTTTGACTTTTTGTTACATACTCGATCAATCATGTCTTTCCAATATCTTGATTCGATCCATCCTGGGTTATAAGGCTTAAGAACTGAAAAGTCAGAACCATCAAACTCAACTCCAGCTAGTTGTGCCATCTTAACCGACTCATCTTTTGCCTTTGACATGAGACCAGGATAAAGGTTCCTCATACTATCCTCCCACACCTCACGGACCAACACATCAGCCACAACTTCTCATTGGAAATAAGCCTATGCATACAACAACAATGAAGTTATATATATCATTTTTAACCAAGTTTTATTTATTTACTAAGAACCAAATGTGGGTACACACCTTAAAAAGAGCCCATAATTCATCGCGTGCAAACCTGTTAACCTCATTCCAAGTGGTCCAAGAACCATTAAACATGTTCTTGAGGATATAAATTAGCATACGAATTGTTGTTGCGGTAAACCTACCAATGGGAAACATTGCAACATAATGAACCCAAATAACTTAAGAAGCATATAAATGTATGATGTATATATATGCATACCTTCCGCCATCCAAAGTGATCATTGTCCTCTTTGATGGATCATGTGGGACTTGGTTGATGACGTTTGAACGTCTCCTACCATGAGATGATTCTGCATTTGACTCATCGACACGTCTACCTACACGTTGATTGGCTCCCGAACAGTCAAGTTTAGTCACACAAGCTGACCACTTGTGAATGGCCAACCGTAACAAACTTAAAACAGCTCAGAAGCAAATGCAATTGAGATCAGAGGAATATAGTGGATTCCTGGGTCGTTAAGTCCCACGGAGGATGAATGGTGTTTAACACAGTCAGATGTCGAATAATCACTAAGGATAGTGATCAGTAAGGATTTTGAGTTATTTATACCTAAAGAAAAGTTTTGTAAATTACAGGGGCTTAAATGCAAATTAAAGAAAGTTAAAAAGATAAAATATATTAAATAAACGCTATCACTATTTGCCAAATGATGTTTTTGATTTTTCTTTTACAAATTTAACTTTAAAAACTACGTAGCGTACAAAAGAAAATGTGATACTGAAGCAGTATTAATCCTAAAAATATAAAAATGAACTTTTTACAATCCTAATGATAAAAGAAATTTTTTAGAAAAATAAAATTATTTTTAAAACTATTTATCTAATTATTATTAATTAAAAACTAATTTTACTTATTTAATAATACCCTAAAATACAAGAAAATATGAAATAAAGTTTGAAAAATGAAATTATGACTTAGAAAAATCTAAAATAACTAAAAAGAATTTTCAAAACTAATTTTGTATTTTTTTGATTATTTTTGTATTTTCTATGAATTAAAAACTATTTAAAACTAATTAAATTGCTTAAAAATACAAATTTAACTAAGAAAAATCTGGAAAAATATTTTTTTGACTTTTTATATTTATCTTAACCTAAGAAAAATAGAAACTTATTTTTTTGAAACTTTTCTGAATTAATTGTATTAAAAGCTAATTAAAATGGCCTAAAAACTGTTTTAAATTAAGAAAAATAGCAAACTGACCTAGAAAAATATGAAAAATTCAGGAAAAGTCTAAATTAATATACTGAATCTAAGAAAAATATAAAAACAGTGGCTTATGTGGTAGAATATGAAACTGCAGTTGCAAGTGCTTATAAATAAGCACTTTGAATAAGCCAAAGGCTACAAATGAGCACCAAACTGTTACAGAAGCTAAGTTATGCTAAAATTACTCAAATGCAACTAGTTACAACAAGCTTAAACCTCTGGAATACAAATTACTCAGATTTGATTATTTGAGATAAGTGCCAAAATCAGTTTTAGGGTACCACTTTGTAGCTTAAAGATAAGCTACCCAATAAGCTGGAACTGAAAAACAGATATTGGAACTTGAAGTTGACCTGGTTGGCTACTTGTAAACCAAAGATGAGCCTTGGACAAGCTCTTATGAGCTTTTGCCAATCTCTGCAAGAACTGTGCAAACTCAGTGTTCACTGAGTTTGTGAACAGGGCAAATAAGCCCTGTTTGACAAGCTCTTTTGGAGCTTTTACAAAATTTCTAAAATTATGCAAAAATCATTTTAAGAAAATAGACCAGCTGAACTTATAAAACCCAGAGTTTGACTTGATTTGGCCCAAAACTGAATTAATGAAAAATCATCTCAGTTAGGCTAAAACTGAGTTTTGCAAGTTTTTGACTTTTGACAATTATGAAACTTTGACTTTATTGAACTTTGATCCTAATTTGTGGACTGATTATGTTGTTTTATGGTGAAATAGAACTAGTACAAGCTATCTCTATGTATTTTAAACACAAAATAAGATTTTGATTTCACAAAATCTCAACAGTTAAGAGATTAAGACAGGTAATGTTTGATTTTGACTTTTAGCTTATGCAGAGACAATATGACTGACCAAAATGACTCAAGTGGAACTAATTGAGATTACATAGACATGTTTTAAGCAAAAACTAAGGCTTAAGCCTTAAACAAGCAACTGATCCAAACACTATTTTCACAACAGTTTTGCAATTTAAACTAAGCTCATTACTGATTAAGCTCATATTCTTACTTAAACTGAAATTACTTATCCTAGTTACTACTAATTAAACAGGTTTAAACTTATTTGATGACCACAGATTCAAACAAATACTTTATGCAAACTGAGTATGAAATGGAAAGTGAGACACAAACTTACAAGTGTCCAGCTAATATTGCAGCTTAAACCAGAACCCAAAACTACACTATCCTAAGCTAATCCAACCCATCCAAGCTCTGCATCACCCAATTCCAAACTCATAACCATTTTGCTTCCTCAGTTGACTTTTGTTGACTTTTTAGCACTTTTGATTGAAATTGTTTCTTAAGCTTACCAAAAGCTATAATGAGCTTAAGTAAGCCTGTTTGAACTTAAATGAAGCTTATTGAAGCTTGGTTTTTTAGCACAGGAAACTGAGATTTTAAATAGTGAGTACAAAATTTGAAACTACAATAACACTTTGAATTGAAACTTGAAACTTGCTTACAAAGATCAATTAACTTAAGTTTAGTACAGTTCAGCTGGAAATTACAATTTAGAAGCTACTTTAGACTTAGAAAATTAAAAACGACATACATAAATTTAAAAAACTAAAGACTGCCTTGTATCTTGCTTCTTCTTCCTCTTTTATACACCAATATGTCTTCTCTCACTTCTCTGAGCAAATCCCATCTGTTTTTAGGACCATTGGATCACTTAGGTGCATTTTGGCCGTTTGATCAAATTTGGCGGGAAAGGCTATTTTGACCTGTGGGCTCTGAACTAGCAACTAGGGGGGGTGGCATTAATTGTGGTGTGAAAGGTTGGTGGATGTGATGATGAGGAGGGAGGGATAAGGAGATAAGGTGATGGGAGAGGGCTTGGTCCAGTGGGGAAGAAGCACAGTGGACAGGTGGGAGGGAAAGCAGCTTTTGACTGATTTTGACTAGGGGTCCAAAATAGGGGGGTCACATTGTTTTGACAGGGGGCTCAATTGGTTTAGGCAGGGGTCATAATGGATTTTGACAAGGCTTGGTTTTAATAATGATAAGGACCATTTTGTAATTCTGCCAAACTAGATGGACCAAACCTGAAATTTCTCTAAAGTTATCACAAGGGACCAAAATTGACAAGTTTCAATAGTACAAGGACTAGTTTTGACATTTTCAAATTTCCAAAGGACCATTTGCGACAATTTTCAAAGTTTAGGGACCTAAATTGTAATTTTGCAATTTTAAATCTCAAGGACCAATTTTGACAACTTAAGAATCCCTAGGGACTTAAAATGATATTTTTCTTTATTTTGATTTACCAGGGACTGTTTTTGACAACTTTTGAAACTTGGGGGACTAAAACTGCCAATTATGCAAACTTGATACGTTTTTCACCAGATTTTGATATTTTTGATTTAAAACACATAAAACACTTATTTGTGATATTTTTATCATTTTGATGCATTTCTGAGTGTTTTTAGATGTTTTTGCAGTTTAATTGGTACAAAAATGATGAGTATTTACACACTCATCACACGTCCATCTCTACCTCCACGTCCAATGGTTATACGCGCCATAATAGCTGTAACAAATGAAACTATCAAACTAACTGAAATAGATACTTTATCTTATATCCGTAAACAAAAAGAGAGTATATATCCTCCATTTACTTGTAATTGGATTACCATAAATATGCTCAAATTACTACAAAAGAATTCTCCTAAATCACATTCTCCTAAATTACACCAAATCAGAGTTAGATGATTCGAAATGCTATTATAATTAGATTTAGTCTTCTAATTGGGGTAAGCTATATATGTTTTGAGTAATTAAAATTTATCCCCAAATTTTGAAGCTGGTAAACATCAATGTAATTTCACATATGTAGACATGCAATAAAAAGAAGCAATGGATAATAAATGGAAACTTAGAGACCAATTTGTACCTCAGTTAGGGTTGCAAGATTGATGCTCCCTCTCAGTTTCACTTTGGTAGCAAATAAAAATGACAGTTGAGTTTTCATCAAACCCACTTGGTAACTGTTGCCTCCAATTCTTATTTTGGCGGGTTTTTTGTTTGACTGAATCAATGAAACCATAACCTCCTGCATCTCTGTTTCGTGGGTTGTGTTCAGTTTGTTGTGTTGCTTTGGTTTTTAACTTATGTTATCCCCTTTTATATAAAAAAATACATTTTATTATTTACTAAAGTAAAGTAAAGAGATATAATACTTATAATATATATTAAAAGAGTAAAGTAAGTAAGTATAAACATAATTTGACCCACTGGTCTTCCTTCCAATATGCAATGGTGCAGTCCCTTTCCACAATCACCACTCCAATCAATGAGCTCCTTCAACCCCTCTCTGCCCATAGTCACCCTCCTTTAGTGTCTCCTTGTTCTAATATAAACTCAAGAAAAGGTAAACCTCCAATAATCTAAATGCAATTTGATTTGAATATATATCTTTCTTTTTTCTTTTTTTCTTTTTTTGGGGGGGGGGGGGGGGGGGTGGTCTTTTGCTATGTGTTTGATGATAATGATAATTCTTCTGAATGCATTTGTCATATAGTCTAAGACACATGAGAACTCAATTGAAATATGTTATTAGTATTTTAGAGCTTTTTGGTCTCTTGGCATGCTTGAATTGTCAAAAGTTTTAAGTGAAGCATTTGACATGTCGCTAGTAATAATAAAAATCTTCTTGCCTGCAAATTTAGCACAACAGAAAGATTGAGTAACACACACCAAACCAATTTCTAACACATACTTTTTCATTTGGAGTGATTGATACAATCAAAAGGTAGTGGTTAATGCAAGCTGAAGCACATATACAAACTCCAGCATCTCTTAATTTTAGACAGACACAATGTCTTCATCTTTTATGTATACAATTCACTTTGTTAATATATGCATTTAGCACCCATTTAACCTATGTGTCGCCATTGACAACCAACTCGTCACTCATTAATTTAGACTTTAAATAGCTAGGCATGTTGTTTTAAACTGCTGATTTCATTAGAACGCCTAGCAACGAATTTCTAGTTACTGATTAGAATAAAACTCGTTGTTGTTCTACTAAATAAAATGATAATACACGTAGTTGCAACTGCAAACTCAGAACAAAGGTAAGAAATCATAGCAATCCACTCTTATATGTTCATAAGCTAAAAGACTAAAATAAAAATGACAAAATTATAGGATAGGAACTATAGCTGGTATGCTAATACAACACTATTGCTGGTAATAATCAACAACTACTGACCATGTTATGTGGCTTGAGAGAAAAAACTTAAACATCTATACATGACTTGACTTGCTGTCAATAACAATAAACAACAACTTTTATCTGATTATATATGTGCAAGTTTGACACAATTGGTTAAATAGTATTGTTAATTTTGTATCTTTTTGTTTCATACAGCTATTTTGGTTTGACATCGAACTACGGATAGAGTTTTAAAATGAGAACGGATCGAGGTGGATGTGTAATAGTAGATTTTAGAAGGACGCAAGCAAATAAATCCTACATTTATAGATCGGGTTGTATCATTTGTAGATTATGCTCGCCAACAACCAACAACAGATAAGGATAATGATAAAATAAGGTGTCCGTGTCGTCTTTGTAAGAATCGTGCATATAAATTACCAGACCAGGTAAAGGAGGATGTTGTATCAAAGGGGTTTGTTAAGAATTATTATCAGTGGACCTCTCATGGGGAACCTGAAGTGGGCTCAAGTTCTATGCAATCAAATTGCAACACCTCATCTAATGGAGATGATGACGGGCCAAATCCATATCGTAACATGATCTTAGAAGCAGTAGGTTATGACTTCAATCCAAACTCACATGACAATGTATCTGAGCCACCAGACCCGAAGACTAAGAGGTTATATGACTTGCTTCATCAAGCTGATGAACCATTATGGCCAGGTTGTACAAAAGTCTCAGAGTTGTCACTAGTTGCAAGGATGTTAAACATCAAGTCAGAGTCTCGTATGACAGAGAAGATCTATGATGATGTTATGCAAGTTCTCAAAGGCAGCGTAACCGCCTAATAGTAAGTTGGTTGGTAGTTTTTCGAGACAAAGAAGTTTGCTTGATTTAGGTCTTCCATGTGAGAAAAATTGATTTGCATTAACGGGTGTATGTTGTATTAGGGTGAAGAAGATGAGGAAAGTTTAATTTGCAAATTTTGTGAACACCCTCGATATAAACAAAGTAAGACAGGTTGAAAAAGAGGAAAACTGAAATACCACATCGGTTTATGCATTACTTTCCTCTCATACCTAGGCTACAGAGGTTGTACGCTTCCAATGTCACAGCCAAACATATGAGGTGGCATCTTTGAACATGTTCATGCAACGATTGATCCCAATAGCATTTCGCGAATTGCTGCCATTGACAGTGTGGAAAGCTTTAACTGAGTTGAGCTTGTTTTTTAAAGATCTTACATGTACTACGCTTGAAGTGGACAACTTGATAAGGCGCATGCAGAAATTCCTGTTATTTTGTGCAAGTTAGAAAAAATATTTCCTCCTGGCTTCTTTGATTCAATGGAACACCTACCTGTTCATTTGTCCTATGAAGCAAGGGTTGGAGGGCCTGTTCAATATCGATGGATGTACCCGTTTGAAAGGTACATTAAATTTTTGATTGTGATATAATATTTTTGGTAATTTCTGAGTTAAAATTGTTCTAAGGTAAAATACAATTCAGAATTAAGGGAGTGTTTGGATTTAACTGAGTCTTAATGTTTTAATGATTGTAGTTAGTGAAATCTGAGTCTATTAAGTGTTAAAACTGTTTTCAAAAGCTTTGTCAATTTAGTTTTCAAACATTCAAGTCTCATTTGAGTTTTCAAGTTTTGCCAAATCGCATACCATTTTACGTCTGTCCCAAAAAGTGTTTTTGTCGGTTTTCTCGTAGTTTTTAAGTCATTTTAGTTGTTAAAAAAATTATTAAAAATTAAAAATAGCAACTTCACTATCTCTTTTAACTTGTCTCAAAAGGAAAAAAATAAAAAAAATCCCTATCTAGGGCTGCTTGGAGCTTGAAGTGAATGGTATTGGTCTGATGTTACCTGCACCATCGTATGTTTCTGTCCCAAGTAGTTAAGTTCATAGCTTATTATCTGCTTATCCAATAGATGTTATTGCTTGATTTTTTTTATCACACTTGTAGTCTATAGTATGTAGTTTACTTGTTTTGCCTTTATCAGCCATGAGGAGCTTAATTGGTAGCTTGTTTTAGTCTAGGAAACTACTTACCCGTTGTTATTATTCTGATTATTTAGAATACTTTTAGGATATATGGCTTCCTTTTATCTATGATAATAACTGTAACAAAAGCTATGTTCCAACATTGTAGGTTCTTGGGAAAACTAAAGAAGAAATTGACTAATAAAGCTAAGGTTGAAAGTTCAATTGCCAATGCCTACTTAACTGAGGAAACATCAATGTTTTGTTCACATTACTTTGAACCTCATGTAAACACAAAGATGAATAGAGTGCCTCGAAATGATGATGGATGTGATGAGGAGCTTTATGAAGGAAGTATATTTGTATTCAAGTGTTCCGGTCGATTGTCTGGGCAATAAAAAAAAAGACGTTTAGGTGATCAAGAGTATGATGCTGCGAGAACTTATGTGTTACTGAATTGTGCTAAGATTGAAAAGTATGTCAAGTAAGTATCATACATACATCTTTTTTTTAAACATAATTTTGAGCGAGTCGTTATTAATTTAAAATTTATACTCAAGGATATTTGTTGAAGAGATAAAGACAATTGAGCCAAATTTAACTGATGTGCACGTTGACACTAGGCTGGAGCGTGAATTTGCAAATTGGTTTAATGAATATGTAAGTGTTTTACCTTTTCAACTCATATGGATACCACTTATAATTATATGTAAATCGAGATTAACTTCAATTTCACTATTAATTATAGGCACGCGATTCAGATAATGTTGATAGTCAAATTATCAAAGATGTTGCTTCAGGGCCTTTGAGAAATGTGGTCACTTATCCGGTATATTTTGTTAATGGTTACAAATTCCACACTAGTGAACATGGTTCGGGTAGATTGACATACAACAGTGGAGTTTGCCTAAAGGGTTCTAATTTTAGTGATGAGTCAACTGATTATTATGGCATTTTAGTGGATATTGTGCAATTAGAGTACCCAGCTCTCCCGATTAAAAGAGTTGTATTGTTTAAATGTGACTGGTTTGATCCAACGCCAAATGTTGGGATGAAGGTTCATAAAGGGTACAATCTAGTCGATGTTAACCATAAAAGAAGATTTAACAAATATGAACCTTTTATTTTGGCTAGTCAGTCATCACAAGTATATTATACGTCATATCCAAGCTTACGGCGGGATAAAGTTGATTGGTGGGATGTGTCAAAAGCCAAACCTAAATCATTTATTGATCTCCCTGGTGACAGTTTGGCTTTCCAAGATGATGAAGTCAACACACATTCACTTGATGATGTTGATACAGATGATAGTGATGATGTTTCTTTAGGAGATGACACAGATTGAATTATGTTTTCTGGCATTTAGCTATTTGTGTTGTTTATACATATTGCTTTGTATCTTTTAGTATCTAAGCGAGTGGATTTCGAGAAAAATAAGAATGACTACTCTTGTCATCTTGTGAATTATTTTATGTAAGTGTTATTTCATTATTTGGATAAACTAGAGCTCAAGTGGAGCTTAAGTCGACCTTTTCAAAAACTGAGTTCAATTATCTCACAAATAGCTTCTTTCATTTACAACTTTACTTGTATTGAATATTATTATCCCTATGCTTATACGAAACTTGAAGTTAAGCCATTCAAGACATAACATTTAGGATTTAGTTATGCTGTAAAAAAAAGATTAATAAGTAAGTATATTAACTCTTAACGAGACAACTCATTTGTAAAATAAAGAAAATTGATATGCAACTCATGTTTGTTCGTGAACCCAAATAGGTGAGTAATTTTCCTTGTAGGGTCGGTTGCGGGTGCAAAAGTGATCGAAACATTTAAAGATAGTAGATTTATCTAATAACTAATATCGATATCAAAATAATAATAATAATAACAATTAGCTGTTATTAACCAAATTAACCAAGACTCTTGAGATTGTTTGCACTCGTTTCAATATAACCCTTCCAGATTGTGATTCTGATGGTGAAAGTTCTGACGGAGGAGATGCTCGTCCATGTCCCACTACTAGTCACTCCCGAGCAGGTGGAAGTGAGGAAGATGATCATGGTAGCCGCATGATTGTGAGTTGATAAGTCAGATTTATCTTTATATTAAATGTTTTGAGACATCTTTATGATGATGGTTTTTCTTTTCAGGTTTATTTTATTTGTTTTGAGACATCATTAGAATGATGGTTTGTGCTAATTAGGAGACTTAATATTTAAGTAAGATGGATCTATTTATTATCGCGTGCTTTGTATTTCAAGAATATTTGTGTTAAATGTGTGGTTTTTATATTAGATGCTACAAATTTGTCACATTCTAAATATTAAAATAAAATCATAATTTACCCATAAATTTACCCGTGCATTATTTACAATATGACGTAAATATTTAGCCACAATTTACTCACAAACAGTAGTGGGTAAGTTAGCTACGAATATACCCACAAAATATTCATGGCAAAGATATCACGTTTGCCCATGACATTTACACACGGTCATATGCGTGGGTAATTTTCCCACGGATTATCATGGGCAAAATTTCCCACGTTTTTACACACGACTATATACGTGGTTATTTCTAGTAAAGGATTCGGTGGGGAGTTGACTTTTACACACGAATAGTTTTGTGGGAAATGTTACCCACACAATACCCACGAGTATATCTATGGGTGTTTTCTGGTGAGTTAAACAATCCCACAAACAATTTACCCATGAATGCAAAACAATCACCCACCAAGAATGACGTGGGTAAACTTACCCACAATACGAAAATGTCATGGGCAAACAATTAGCATCGGAGGTTTTACCCATCTATATAGAATCATGGGTAATTCGTGGGTACTACCCAGTTACCCACTAAAATATGGCTTTTACCCACAAATTTTGTCCGTGGCTATATGCCTGAATTCTTGTAGTGATACCTAATTTAAATGGTAGGTATAGGCTAGAGATTGATGACCCTGAGGATGGTATAATAGACAATAAGTATAAAGCCAAAAAGGGTGTTGAATATCCTGCTTTTGACCCATAGACCCCTTGGAATGAATGTAAACCTTTTTTAGGTATGAGGTTTGAGTCTCCCACTCAACTTAAGCAATGCTTAGCAAATTATGGTGTTGCAAGTGGATACCAGCTTTGGTACATGCAAAATGACATCCATAAATTGCTTGTCTATTGTGGTAGGGATGTAAGTGTAGGTAAATGTCTTTGGTAAAAGGGGAAAAATAAAGACTGAGAATGTGACTAAGGCTGAGAGTAGTAATGTTACTAAGTCAGAACCTAGTAATATTAGCAAGGCAACCAAAAAGAGATGGGCCAAAAAGAAAAAGGAAGAGAAAGAAAGGATTGGAAACCAGGGGGATTTCACATTCAGACTATGGGCTAGTTGGATGAGTACCGAGAAGTCTTTCCAAATTAAGACTTTGTATCCTGAACATAAATGTTGTAGAAATTATAACTTGGGTTCTCTGGTGACTTATAAGTGGATAGCTCATCATTATGCAAGGGAGATAATAGACAATCCATGGTTAACTTACAAGTTTATGCAAAATTCAATTAGGGAGAAATTTAAGATAGATGTCAGCCTAGGACAATGTAAAAGGGCAAAACAGTGTGCCTTGTTTGATCATGAAGGAGGTCTAGTTGAACATTACAGTAGGTTGTGGGAATATAGACAAGCAATACTAGACTCTAACCCAGGTTCCACTTGCCACTTGGATTTAGAAGAAAAAGATGATGGTCTCGTGTACTTTAAAAGAATGTATATTTGTTTCTTGGGTCTAAAGGCAGGTTGGAAAGATGGATGTAGGAGAGTAATTGGTTTGGATGGGTGTTTCTTAACCCATACTTGTAAAGGGCAGTTACTTACAGCAATGGGCAGGGATGCTAATAATCAAATGTTTCCAGTAGCATGGGCTGTTGTTGGTGTAGAAAACAAAAACAACTGGTGCTGGTTCCTTTCTTTGTTGCAAAAAGGAAGAAATGGCTCACTATTTATAGAGGAAAAAGTCTACTGTTCCCCGGATCCCACGGATCCCTCCCACAAGGGATCCGGCTAGCGTAAAGCTAGGGATCCGTGGGACGCTCCTCTTTACCCATGGGTATTTTGGTTATGGGTCATGGGTCATGGGTTATGGGTTGATCCATGGATTTCTTACTAGGTACAATGTATCTTATAGGTTCAATGTACCAAGTCAAGTGGTTTGGATAATACCATGGATTATGGGTCAATACCATTTGTAGTTTTTACCCATTTTAGTATATACTAGTTAAGTATATATTTACCCAAATATGTAAACACTAGTTGTTGTACATATGTATTACTAAATCATAAAATCACTTACACTTGTTTTAGTGTTTTATGTGGAAGCGTAAGTGTGTTAGAAAACTATTGGCTCAAACAGTTTACGTATTTTATTTGTTTCGTTAAAATAATTTGACGTTTGTTATCGACAAAACATTAGAAGATCGTAAAATATAAATAAAAGTTTTACGGCTTATTTGTATTAACATAGTTGACATCAACTCTCACAGTGATCATTTCCCGCTCAATAAAAACACTCACAAAACCTTAGTTTTCATATCATGTAAATCTGTCAAAATTGGCTTCGATCACTTAAAGGTATGTTAATATAAACATGTATTTATCATTTTATGGTTGTTAATTTGTCTTGTAAATGCTCAATTTTCAAACCCCTAATTTATATCTGAAACCCTAATTTTGCAGATTTGGTCAAAGATGTCTAATTTCACCATCAACCTTTATTATGATGGTTTTTTCGTGAGTAACCCTGTTGTTCCATATTCACTATCGTTTGAAAACAATTAAGTACTTAAAACAAATTAATAGTGAACAATGACTGAAATTAAAGTAAGTAAAACACACTGAGTAATTTTCAACATCATATTCTTTATTAGAAATGAATCAATAAGAATACGTTACCCAAGTACTTGTGGAACAGTACTTAGGATTGAAATGACAAAGTTTGGTGACTACTCTCGAAGCTCAGGCTAAGTCTGAGCTCAACTACAAGTACCCACTGAGCTATCTCAGGGATTAAGTTGTATTGTGAGGAGTGAAAAGATGGCTTGTGTGTGTGTGTGTGTTTTTACAACTAACAAGCTTAATCTATCACTCCATCTCTTATGCTATTTATACAAGTATGAGTTTTAACTCTTTCCTAAGTGACAAACTGAAAACTTACAGAAGACAAAATACTGATGTATTTTGTCTCTTTTAAAAGACTATTTTAGGTAAGAGACAAGACTGCTTTCCTAAGGTCAGTGATGACACTGAGCACGATCTTTGCCATTTAGGGAAAGTTGACTTTGGTTGATAAGGACTTCGTCTTATCTGATTCAAACTTATCCCGCCTTGTCCCGCTCATTCTTTAGTCTTCATATCCTTCAGTCTTCAACTTCAGTTTGTCTTCAGTGTAAGTAGTTGGAGAGGAGTCTTAGGGATTCAGTGAGTTATTGTCATCACTCACTGAATCCACCATCTTCTTCTTGACTCAGTCTTCACCTTTTAAGTTCCGCCTTGCTGAGTGGAGAGACTTCCTTGTTGCCTCGTACTGAGTATCCTGAAGATGGCTCACTGAGAGACTATGCGCTCAGTGATCTGTTGTTGTTAAAAGGTCTAAACACTTAGGATATTTTCTATTCAAATCCTAGATTAAGGGGTTTGGGTATTTACTAACCCAACAGTCTCCCCTTATTTGGATATACAAATAGCCTAAGTGTTTGATCAGTGTAAGTGAGCAATAGGCTTCTTCTTACGCTGAATGTACTAATGAATACAATAAGGAACACTGAGTATTTTAACAAAACATACATCTTTTATTGATCACATTACATGGTTCCTATCACTAGTACATAAGTAAAACAAAATGATGTCAGTCCAGATGGATTCCCAGTGCTTCAAGCTTTGGTTTCTTCTTGAGGAGTGCATCTTTGTCAGGGTGTTCTCTTAACTTCTTATTCAAGTCTTTGCAGAACCTGACATTTTTAGGGGTGTTGATTTGAGAGGCCACTTGTATGTAACCTGCCATGGTTCCTACCCCTGCAAGATCAATATCACTCCATCTTTAGAAAGATGGGTTTCCATAGACATCAATGAAGAAAAGTCCTCTTTCAGGCTTTTCTATCACCAGACAGTTCACAAACTTCACTCCTTCAGGCAGCTCCCTATTACACTCCAGTGCAGGCCCTTTAATCTCATGCTGGAACTCAACTCTCTTCCTTTTGCCAGTGGATGATTGTGGTTGAGATCCTTTAGGTGCTGTTAAGGTTGGCTGAATCCCCAATTGCATTGGTGCTTGCCTCAGTCTTTCATACCTCTTACTGAGCATTTTCATGAGCTCCTTAACCATCGCATTCCTTTTTGTCTCTATGATTGGACCAAGCTCATCGAGTTCAGTGATCCCAAAATCAGTGAAGGTTAAAGGATCATGAACCTCGAAATGTCTCTTATCATCCCCCCTATATACATTCATTGCCAGTGGTTTGGAATTGGGGATGATTTTGACATCAGTGATCTTTTTAGGTAGCCTTCGGCTTGTCATTGTCGATTGTAATGCTCAATTCTGCTTTGCCTAAGGGCTTGACTTTCTTGTTCTTTTCTTCCAACTGTTTTCTCATTTCACCATCTGGCGGCTGAGCATCCTTGAACTTTTGTCTGCGACCTTTTGGAGCTTCTTTGGATCTATTCCCATGTTCTCAGCTTCTTCAGCGACTACCTTTGCCAGTGCTTCTCTGTTCTTCTTCTCTTCCTCAGCTTGTTTCAATCTCCTTTCTTCTTTAGCAAGATATTTACTTAGCTGTTGTGGTGTGAGCAGGTATTCAGTGTCGCCGATTTTGTAAGGAATTGATGTGCTACGTGTGTACAAGTTTTAAATTTATAAAAGGTGAATTACCAAAGTTACCGATAACACATACGAGCAAGTATACTCGTCCGTTATAGCAAGATTATGAAGGTAAGTCGAGATCGTTCGCAGGGATTTGAGTGAATCTAAGAACAAGTTTGAATCAACAGAGTCTATCCAAAACATGTAACAAAGCAAATAGATATAACGAAATTCAGATGATTAAAAACTACACTTGCTTAAACTAGTTTCATATCCTAGATTAATGTGATTGTGTTAACCTCTTAACATGTTGGTTGTGATAATTAGTTGGTGTACTAATCTATTGTTTTTACAAGTTAAACCTTCGTCAAGATTTTAGTTCATAAAAACAAGCATTACGTTTGACCAATCAATTCAAGATCAATTCAAGTTTCATAAGTTCACTTGCATAAACTTAAACACAAAAACATCCACTTGCTTCATCAAATTGCTTAAGAAATGGTCAATACAAAAGGTAACCGATCATAGACAAAAGGCTACAATTGATTCTCAACAACTAATCTTACGACCTTTTAGATGTTTCCAACCAATCCAATTTGATAATCAAAAAGCGTTTTTATTACAACCACACCTTAGTTCCTTTGTATAATCAAGAATAATGGGTAAAAACAATCATCCATAGACAAAATGATTATAACTAGTTGAATAACAATAAGTTCTTTCGACCTCTACGATTACTATCAACTAGTCAAACCTAATTAACAAATGTCACTACGAGACTTTAGCACAATTGGATCTTAGAATCAACTTGAAATTGAATTAAAACATGTTAACACAATCACTAACTAATCATATGATAATCAACATCATTTAAGCAAGTGCATAAAGAAACTAGCCACTCATAGCAAACATGAACATAAACTCAGAACTTTGAACATTAGAAAACATGATTAAAAGTCTTACAATGCTTGGAATAAGATTACAAATGGTGAAGTAATGATTCCCAAAGTATTGGGGTAGACTTCTTGGTGATTTGGCCTCCAAATATGGAACTTCTGGAACTCCAAACTTTCCTGGACTTCTAAGGAAGAATTTGAGAGCTTAAGAGCTTTGTTTGATGACTAGAGAGATTTGTATTGAAGTGTGTGTCTCATATGCTCACAAAAGGCCTCTATTTATACTAGTTCCAAAGCCTAGGGTATTAATTGCTGAACTTGGCCTCCAAGGAGTAAAGAAGGGACTAGAATACACCAAGAGAAGGACCTAGAATCGTTTGGATGCAAAGGGGAAACTTAGTGATGAAGATTTGGCAGATACAGGTCCTCCAACCGGATCGGTTACATGACCAACCGATCCGGTTGGTCTTCTACAAAGGAGCCAACCATTTCCGGTTGCTGGTGGCGACCGAACGGTTGGGATGGCGTATTGGCACTTTTTGGTTATTTTCCAACCGATCCGGTTGCAATGGCAACCGATCCGGTTGGATTCTCTGAGTTACGGAAAATTGATCTTTACTTCTTTGTCTTGTAGAACTTGGTTCTTCGATCACTATGGTCTTCAAAGGTACTTGAGATACTGATCTGTGCTTGACATGCTTCACTGAAACTGGAAATCTCCTATTTGTTGAACATTACTTTACTTTTCCTTCCGTTTCCCTGCACTTGGTTATGAACACTAGACAAACATCTTTTGATGCGATTAAGCACTGAAATCACGCAAATATAACCAAATAACATATACAAAAGCACACATAACGCTACAAGAAACATGTACAATCTGAGCGTTATCAAATTCCCCCACACTTAAACTTTGCTTGCCCTCAAGCAAATCTAGAAAAAATATCCACTGGCATAATATCATGATTATGAAAGATGTGATGCAAATCAACCAAGTACAAGTACGAGAGAAGATTCATCAATTATGCTTTATAAAAGTGAAACTTTCAAGATGTTTGACGATATCCAATGATTTTCTTGCGCGATTAACATTTCAAAACACCTCACGAAACAGGAACATAATATAACTCAATCACTCAATTTTAGTGGAGTAACAAGATAAATCACACTCATAGCTCAGTCATGATTAGATTATTGCCATAAGCTTGTACAAGAAATAAAACTCCACCGACGTGGCGTGAGCACCAAGCAAAAACATCTAAAGAGGACTTTTATTCGGGTTATAATGTTATGGATTCGGGTTAAGGGTATGGATAAGGCATGGGAATGTTTTATGGAATTGATGTTAAAATAAAAATAAAAATTAAGTCTAATACCCGTGTTGCTAGCTACCAAACAATCCGCAAACCAATAAATGATTAAGCTTCTTTTTCTTCTTTTCGGCTTTCCACAGCTCTTTGCTTTGCTTTGACAATTTTTCTTCGAACATAGCACACTGGCTAATACATTCATACTTTCAACATTTTTTTTCTTACTCAGAACTTTCATGATATGGCTCAATCAATCTCACAAGATGTGGTACTCATAATCATTTGAACAATCTTCACTTTCCAGGTGACTAGCAACCAACCGTTTAGACATTGATAAGGGTTAGGCTAAGGTTTAAAGTGTAAAATCTTTTTGTATTTTCTGGGTGAAGCAAAAATGAAAAGGATGGCTCAAAGGGTGTAACTAGGGGTATCTAGTGCTAAAAATGAGCACTACAAATGGGTCCATGTAGGTGGTTAACTAACCGGTGTGGCTAGCTAATATAGCATGATATGAAAAATGGATGGCCATTTGGGTTAAATCCTAAGGTGCCTCTTTATCACACGAATTCACTTATATCACACGAATGTGATCTCACTGCGGTCTGGTAATGATTTACAAGTACAAGTTCTAGAATAAATAAAATCACCGGCACACTCATAGCAAAAGATCCAAACATAAAAGATGTATGCTTCTTATAGAACAGGCTCAAATCCTCACAATTTAGTGGTAAGGGCTATAATATGTGCTAGCAAATGTTTATCGATCCCAGAATGGATTGCAATAGTAATCGGAACACATCTCGAAGTTTCAAATATTACCAGTTTTACCAGTGGTTTGATCCAGTTATTCTAATATATAATCCTAAAGGCGTGAAAAATAACTAGATCACAAGGGCAAACAAAATTTTGATTTTAAGCATAAAAACTCTAATTTTTCCTATTCCCCCCCCCCCCCCCCACACTTAAGTTAGACATTGTCCTCAATGTGAAAAATGAACTTCAAAGTATAGAAATAGGGAAAATAGAGATGTAACCAGATATTCCAATGAGTTTATCAGCTTAAATTCTCTTTATTCCTAGCGTCCACTGGAGAAATCATTACCTGCACAAAATCTTATAAACAAACAAAAGAGTTTTATTAAGAGGTGGCACCCCCCCACACTTAAGTTCAACCAAAGGTTTAAACTTTGGGGCGTGACCACAGACAATCAAATCAGAAACACACGGGTTGCCTCCCGAGAAGCGCTTGTTTTATTACCGAGTCATCAGCCTGACTCGAATCTTCCCGAATTCACTTGGCCACAGATGCAGCCTGGAACATTTTGAAAAGTTCGGGGATATACATTAATTCTTCGCCAGTAGCTTCAATATCGTCCCAAACGAACTCAGCAGATGGTTTCTAAGGAACAATTTGTGGGATTCTTCCTGGAAAGGGTGCTACAAAGGTGATGGTTTCGAATTCATTTTCCGGGCAAACTGTTGCAACTGAAACTTCATTCATTTGCTCCTTATCGTAATATAACTTGATTCGGTGCCCATTAACAATGAAACTTCCGCCCTGTTTGTCATAAAGTTCGACATACCCGGATGGATATCCATGTTTAACGATATATGGCCCAAACCATCTTGGTTGTAATTTAGGAGCTTTGAATTTGAATTTCATGTGGAAAAGCAGAACTTTATCTCCGGCTTTGAATTCTTTTCGAACTCTTAGCTTTTTGTCGTGATAAGCTTTTGTTCTAGCTTTATACAGTTTGGAATTTTCATAAGCTCGGAGTCTTAATTCATCGAGTTCGTGCAATTGCAAGAATCTCTTTTCTCCAGCTATTTTGAGATCGGTGTTACAGTTTCTGAGAGCCCAGTAAGCACGATGTTCAACTTCGAATGGCAAATGACAAGTCTTTCCATACGAGTCATACGGAGTTGTGCCAATTGGAGTTTTATAAGCCGTACAAAACGCCCACAGAGCATCGTCAAGTTTCTTCGCCCACACTGAAGGATTGTCCTTCACTGTTTTATTGAGTATTATTTTGAGAGCTCTGTTGGTGTTTTCAACTTGCCCACTGGTTTGTGGATGATAGGCAGTAGCGAATCGATGATGAACTCCATGTCTTTTCATGGTTTTCTCCATTTGTTGGTTGCAGAAATAAGTTCCTCGATCGCTTATCAAGGCTTTGGGTATTCCATAACGAGCAAAAAGCTTTTTGAGGAAATTAACGACGACACGAGCATCGTTCGTTGGTAAAGCTTTAGCTTCTGCCCATTTGGACACGTAATCTATAGCAACGAGAATGTATTCGTATTTGTGGGATTTAGGAAAAGGTCCCATGAAATCTATTCCCCAAATATCGAATATTTCACACACTTGGATGCTTGTTAATGGCATTTCATCTCTTCGTGAAAGATTGGTGGTTCTTTGGCAAGCGTCACAATTTTGAACAAGTGTATGTGCTTCTTTGAATATTGTTGGCCAATAGAATCCAGCATCAAAAACTTTTTTAGCTGTGGTGGAAGGACCATAATGTCCCCTAGTTGGGCCTTGATGACATTCGTTAAGAATCTTACGGGTTTCGAAACCAGAAACACATATTCGGATCATTCCATTAGGACACGTTTTGAAAAGATATGGCTCTTCCCAAAAATAGTATTTAAGTTCCGAAAAGAATTTGCTCCTTTGAGCATGAGTTAAACCTTTTTTGAGAATTCCTCTAGCGAGATAGTTTGCAAAGTCAGCAAACCAAGGATCGTCAGTTTCATCGATGGTCATGAGAGTTTCATCGGGGAAGTAATCATCGATTTCTTCTTCCTTTAACTCCTCAAGATCGGGGTTTTCAAGACGAGATAAGTAATCAGCAGCAAGATTTTCTGCTCCTTTCTTATCTTTGATTTCGATGTCAAATTCTTGGAGTAGCAGAATCCATCGAATAAGACGCGGTTTAGCATCTTGCCTGGTGAACAGATATTTGAGTCTTTGAATGATCGGTGAAAATGACTATTTTTAGAGCACAAGGTAGGATCGAGAATTTGTCGAATGCGAAAACTACGGCCGATAATTCCTTTTCGGTGACGGTATAATTTTCTTGAGCACTATTATGTCTGCTAGCAAAATATATGGGCCGAAAGTGTTTTCCTTCACGTTGGCCTAAGACGGCTCCAACATCAAAATCGCTTGCGTCGCACATAAGCTCGAAAGGTAGTGACCAATCAGGTGAAACCATGATCGGAGCACTAGTTAGTTGAGATTTCAATGTTTCAAAAGCTTTTATGCAATCAGCATTGAATTCAAAGATAGATTCTTTCTCAAGAAGTTTTGTCATCGGACGAGATATTTTTGAAAAATCTTTGATAAATCGGCGGTAAAAACCGGCATGTCCTAAAAAACTTCTAACGGCTTTGACGTTAGTTGGTGGTGGAAGTTTCGAGATAACATCGACTTTTGCTTTGTCTACTTCCATTCTGCCTGGAGATCTTGTGGCCAAGCACAATTCCTTCGGTCACCATGAAGTGACATTTTTCCCAGTTAAGGACAAGATGTGCAGCTTCGCATCTTTCGAGCATTTTATCAAGATTAGAAAGACAAGCTTCAAATGAGTCTCCGAAGACTGAAAAGTCATCCATGAAAACTTCCATGGAGGTTTCTAGCATGTCTTGGAATATGGCTATCATACACCTTTGAAAAGTCGTAGGTGCATTGCAAAGACCAAAAGGCATACGCCGATATGCGTAGGTTCCAAAAGGACAATTGAAAGTGGTACTTTCTTGATCGTTAGGATCGATTGGAATTTGGAAATATCCTGAAAATCCATCGAGGAAACAAAAGAATTTATTTCCTGCTAGTCTTTCAAGCATTTGATCCATGAACGGGAGTGGAAAGTGATTTTTCTGGTGGCTTTGTTTAATTTCCGATAGTCAATACAAACGCGCCAGCCAGTGACAGTTCTAGTTGGAACTAGTTCATTCCGTTCATTAGTCACTACTGTCGTTCCTCCTTTCTTGGGAACACAGTGAACGGGACTTACCCAAGGACTATCCTCAATTGGGTAAATGATACCAGCATCGAGAAGTTTTATGATTTCCTTTTTAACAACTTCTTTCATGTTGGGATTGAGTCGACGTTGACGTTCTACCACAGGTTTAATCCCTTCTTCGATATTGATTTTATGTTTGCAGAAATTAGGACTAATTCCTGGGATATCAGATGTTTTCCAAGCGAAAGCTTGTTTGTGATTTTTGAGGACAGAAACTAAACTTTCTTTCTCATTGTCCTTGAGTAATGAAGATATGACTACTGGAAGAAGTGAGTTTTCCTCCAAGTAAGCATATTCAAGATGATCAGGGAGAGGTTTGAGTTCGAGATCAGTGGGTGGTTCTTCGATAGAGGATTTAATTCGCATCTCGTAATTGAAAGTTATTTCTTCAAAGTTTTCTTCCTCTTCCTCCATTTCTTCTTCTTCCGAGTTATCTCCTTCGAACTCTACTTTCATGAAATCATCAAACTCTTTGTCAAAGTCTGTTTCATTGATTTTTTCAGAAGTAGTCATGAATGGATCGGATTCGTTAAGTAATGCATCCAATTCTTCGTCAGTGACTTCATCAACAACATCAATGTTGAAACAAGTGTCATCACTGGAATGTGGATAGCGCATCGCTTTATCGATTAGAAAGGTGATTTGATCTTCTGCAACTCCAAGGTTGAGTTCTTTTCCTTTAACTTTGATGATTGCATCGGTGGTATTTAGGAAAGGTCTTCCTAAGATGAGTGGGACATTACTATCTTCTTCCATTTCTAAGATTACAAAGTCCACGGGAAAAATGAATTTACCGACTTGAACAAGCATATTCTCGGCAATACCGACAGGATATTGATAAGAATTATTTGCTAATCGAATGCTCATTTTTGTTGGTTTTAGGTTGTTGTTGCATAACTTGGAATACAGCGAATAAGGCATCAAATTGATACTCGCGCCAAGATCGGCTAAAGCATCGCATTTAATATTATTCCCGAAAGTACATGGAATAAGAAAGCTCCCAGAATCTCCGAGCTTTGGTGGGATCTTGTTTTGGACAATAGCTGAGCATTCTTCGTTGAGGAAAGTAGCTGATATTTGCTCTAGCTTGCTTTTGTTATTAAGAAGTTCTTTCAAGAATTTCCCGTAATTGGGCATTCCGGCTAAGACATCAACAAGAGGAACATTGAGTCTAACCTCTTTGATTATTTCAATGAACTTCTTATAACGTTCTTCCATTTTTTCTTTCTTTAGGCGTTGAGGATAAGGGATTTTTGGTATGTACGCCTTGACAGATGGGGTGGTTTTCTTTTTGGTGGTTTGAGTTGTGTTGTATTCCTCGGCTTCATCCTCGCTATCATTGGTGATAGGAGTATTTTCATTAGGGTTTGGTGGTGGATCGTACGAGAGACCACTTCTTGTGAAGACAGCATTGATATGCTCATTTCTCGTTTGTGGTGGACGGTACGTCTTATCATTTGATGGTTTTGGGTTGGACTGGGTGTTACTTGGCAACGAACCAGATGGTCGAGAGGAATGTTGGTCAGAAAGTCTGCCAAACTTGTTTTCATGATCTTGGATAGATGCTTGATGATTTTTCTGTCCTTGCTCAACTTTGGCTTTGAGATTGAAAAGTTGATTTTTGATAAAATCATTCGCAGATTTTTGATTAGCCACGAATTCTCTCATGGTTTTCTCGAATTCGGTTTCTTCCATCTTTTTGTCGGAGTTTTGTGGTGGTGGATCGTCAGTTCGTGGTTGAGAATCACGGTTTTCATCCCTTGGTCGGCGATCTTGCCAATTTCCAGAATTTCGACCGTAATAGTTACTACGATATCCTCCTCCACGGTATCCTCCTTGGGCGTAATTCGCTTCTCCTTCTTTAGGTCCACCCATAGGCTTATCGTCGCACTCGGACGATGGATGATTTCCTCCACAATTGTTGCATCCGTCTCGCCTCCACAATTGTTGCATCCGTCTCGCATTTCCTTCATTTCATCCTTGATATCTTTGTATTGCGAGTCAATTTTTGAGGTTAAGGCTTCCATTTTCTCCATGAGTTTTGAGGTATCGGTTTTTTTGACAAAAGCAACGGTTTTTCAGAGAGGTTTGGTTTTGGAATCTTTGGACCAATCGAGTTTGAGAAGTACTCGATCTTCGAGTAATTGGTGTGCATCGTTAGGAGTCTTATAGAGAAAAATTCCTCCAACATCAAGGATGCCTTGAGAGATTTCATCTAGTCCATGGTAAAAGATTTGGATAATGGTTCCTTTGGATAATTCATGTCCATGACAACTACGAAGCAAATCTTTCATCCTAAGCCAAGCTTCGACAAGTGATTCATTTGGATTTTGTGTGAAAGCACGAATTTCTCCCATTAATCGATCAAACATGGCAGGTGGAAAGAATCGGCTTACAAAGGCTTGCCTCATCTCCTCCCAAGTATTGATAATTCCTAGGGTTAATTCATTGTACCATACTTTATCATCTCCGTCGAGTGATGATGGAAAAATCTTGAGTTTGGTGGCATTAACATCGGTGTCGCCATAACGGAACATGCCGCAAATTTCAATGAATTCGGCAATGTGCTTATGCGGATCGGCCCGCGCACGGCCATCGAATTGACGGTCTTTGATCATAGAAAGATGATGACCCTTCACGGTGAAGTTGTCACCAAGGTTGATAGCAACAATAGCACTCTCGGGGGTTGGTGCTATGGCTCAGTTGGTTCCCCACATGGGTTGATCGTCCGCCATGGGAAAAGGTAAATTGGTGAAAGGGTTGTAAACGACTTTGGCTTCTACGAGGTTATCAAATGGTGGGTTTGGTACTCTTGGTACGCAATTTTCCGAAGGTATGAAAAGTGTTCTTCTTCTTCTTCGAATCAAACGTTCGAGGTTGGTAAGAGGTGTAATTGGTTCTATTCCCGCTGCACGAGTGTTCATACAATGTCCTAGAGAATCCAGGCAATATCTGAACACACGAACAAACAACAAAAAGAGTTTTCTGGGACAGAAGGGGTAACCGGATCGGTTGTGAGTTGCGACCGATCGGTTAGATCAGTTTGGTATGGTTAAAAAGGCGTAACCGGTTCGGTTGTAAGGCAACCGAATCGGTTGAAGCTTCTGAGAGAAAATTTTTGGAGTGAATCGACTGATGGGGATCAAAACTTGCTGAAACACAATCAAATCCCCGGCAGCGGCGCCAAAAACTTGATGTACTACATGTGTACAAGTTTTAAATTTATAAAAGGTGAATTACCAAAGTTACCGATAACACATACGAGCAAGTATACTCGTCCGTTATAGCAAGATTATGAAGGTAAGTCGAGATCGTTCGCAGGGATTTGAGTGAATCTAAGAACAAGTTTGAATCAACAGAGTCTATCCAAAACATATAACAAAGCAAATAGATATAATGAAATTCAGATGATTAAAAACTACACTTGCTTAAACTAGTTTCATATCCTAGATTAATGTGATTGTGTTAACCTCTTAACATGTTGGTTGTGATAATTAGTTGGTGTACTAATCTATTGTTCTTACAAGTTAAACCTTCGTCAAGATTTTAGTTCATAAAAACAAGCATTACGTTTAACCAATCAATTCAAGATCAATTCAAGTTCCATAAGTTCACTTGCATAAACTTAAACACAAAAACATCCACTTGCTTCATCAAATTGCTTAAGAAATGGTCAATACAAAAGGTAACCGATCATAGACAAAAGGCTACAATTGATTCTCAACAACTAATCTTACGACCTTTTAGATGTTTCCAACCAATCCAATTTGATAATCAAAAAGCGTTTTTATTACAACCACACCTTAGTTCCTTTGTATAATCAAGAATAATGGGTAAAAACAATCATCCATAGACAAAATGATTATAACTAGTTGAATAACAATAAGTTCTTTCGACCTCTACGATTACTATCAACTAGTCAAACCTGATTAACAAATGTCACTATGAAACTTTAGCACAATTGGATCTTAGAATCAACTTGAAATTGAATTAAAACATGTTAACACAATCACTAACTAATCATATGATAATCAACATCATTTAAGCAAGTGCATAAAGAAACTAGCCACCTATAGCAAACATGAACATAAACTCATAACTTTGAACATTAGAAAACATGATTAAAAGTCTTACAATGCTTGGAATAAGATTACAAATGGTGAAGTAATGATTCCCAAAGTATTGGGGTAGACTTCTTGGTGATTTGGCCTCCAAATGTGGAACTTCTGGAACTCCAAACTTTCCTGGACTTCTAAGGACAAATTTGAGAGCTTAAGAGCTTTGTTTGATGAGTAGAGAGATTTGTATTGAAGTGTGTGTCTCATATGCTCACAAAAGGCCTCTATTTATACTAGTTCCAAAGCCTAGGGTATTAATTGCTAAACTTGGCCTCCAAGGAGTAAGGAAGGGACTAGAATACACCAAGAGAAGGACTTAGAATCGTTTGGATGCAAAGGGGAAACTTAGTGATGAAGATTTGACAGATACAGGTCCTATAACTGGATCGGTTACATGACCAACCGATCCGGTTGGTCTTCTACAAAGGAGCCAACCGTTTCCGGTTGCGGGTGGTGACCGAACGGTTGGGATGGCGTCTTGGCACTTTTTGGTTATTTTCCAACCGATTCAGTTGGATTCTCTGAGTTACGGAAAATTGATCTTTACTTCTTTGTCTTGTAGAACCTTGTTCTTCGATCACTATGGTCTTCAAAGGTACTTGAGATACTGATATGTGCTTGACATGCTTCACTGAAACTGGAAATCTCCTATTTGTTGAACATTACTCTACTTTTCCTTCCGTTTCCCTGCACTTGGTTATGAACACTAGACAAACATCTTTTGATGCGATTAAGCACTGAAATCATGCAAATATAACCAAATAACATATACAAAAGCACACATAACGCTACAAGAAACATGTACAATCTGAGCGTTATCAAATTCCCCCACACTTAAACTTTGCTTGCCCTCAAGCAAATCTAGAAAAAATATCCACTGGCATAATATCATGATTATGAAAGATGTGATGCAAATCAACCAAGTACAAGTACGAGAGAAGATTCATCAATTATGCTTTATAAAAGTGAAACTTTCAAGATGTTTGACGATATCCAATGATTTTCTTGTGCGATTAACATTTCAAAACACCTCATGAAAAAGGAACATAATATAATTCACTCAATCACTCAATTTTAGTGGAGTAACAAGATAAATCACACTCATAGCTTAGTCATGATTAGATTATTACCATAAGCTTGTACAAGAAACAAAACTCCACCGACGTGGCGTGAGCACCAAGAAAAAACATCTAAAGAGGACTTTTATTCGAGTTATAATGTTATGGCTTCGGGTTAAGGGTATGGATAAGGCATGGGAATGTTTTATGGAATTGATGTTAAAATAAAAATAAAAATTAAGTCTAATACCCGTGTTGCTAGCTACCAAACAATCCGCAAACCAATAAATGATTAAGCTTCATACATAAGATC